>JAHDVE020008733.1:0-126320 GCA_022606495.2 Halesus radiatus | reverse complement strand
AAAGTTTATAGCTTCGAAAGCTTACTCGCTTGCATAGGATAAATTTAATGGGTTTTCTCATAAACGAAGCCTTAAGGATTTAATGGCTTACTCATTTGTTGTAAAGTCATAAAGTTAATAGTTGAATCCTGTCGTGGGGTTGTAATTAATATTTTCAAGAAAATTGGATAATTTTAAAGCCGGTTTTACAACTTATCAGGGCATAGCGGATAAATTATCATTTATTTTTTTGGAATAACTTATCGAAGCTTGTAAAATTCTTTGTAATATTTAAACATTGAAGAAGATAATATTAACAAATCTCAAATGAAATGGAAAAACACACAAAAAATATGAAGGTGTCGCATCTGGGAATCGAACCTTGAAACTGTATTGTTAAAAATTTATGACTCACCAATATTATCCTCAATTAATTCCCATATGTCTTTTGCATGATTGCAAAGTTCTGCCCGAAAATATTTTCAATCTATATAGTGCCTCGATGTCATACCGAGACACTGTCAATGATATCGATAAAAATGACGTAAAATAAATAGTACTCAAGCTCAGTGGTTAAAGCGTTGTCCCGGTAAGACAGAGGTTCTGAGTTAGATTTCCAGATGCGACTAGTAATTTTTTTTTGTGTCTTTTTCTGCTTCATGTTTCATTTGAGATTTGTTAATGTGATCTTCTTCAATGATTAGATAAATTATTAATTGACCTTAGCGATAACTTTCGTTTGGTGAAAAATAGATATTTCAACATACACCATCATAAACAGGAAACTACATTATCGGAGGACTGAACGCTCCACTTTGTACTTGATTTGACTTCTTACTAGTGACATATACAATGTGAATTCACTCACATACTGTACGAAGAACTGATTCAAATAAAAATCCCCGTAACTTAGAATCTAAAATACAAGCTTAACGGAAGATGCAAGACCTAAATCTTGATTCATCAACTCTATGTTAACTTTACCGCAAGCAGTCTACAATGGTGTGCTAATACAACCTCTGATGTCTGGCGATGAGGCATAGAACAGGAAGAGGAGGGATGAAAGTAGACTGAATGCTGTAGAAATGATATCCCTGAGGCATATGTGTGGTAAAACCATTGTGTTACAATTTTGTAAATCTAGAAAGAATGCACCACTGATGTAAGTTTATTGAATAAGGCTAACAAATAGAAGCTTGGATGATTTAGACATGCGGAGCAGATGAATGAAGAAAGAAGTGTAACGAGAATATATGATGCGAAAGTGAATTTCAGAAGTAGCAGAAGTAGGGTAACTAAAATACTTGAATCAGGTGACGTAAAGAGTTAAAATAACAGAAGAACATGTACGGGACGATGCTTGAATGTGAATGAAGCGATGAGCATTGGCCAATTCAGAATCTGCCCTATCCCTCCATAGAGATGGCATGATAAACAGTTAGCATTGGTATGTATTACATATAGTCCTTACTGCCTACATGCTCGAAAACTGCAGTGAAATCCAGTCCTTCGCACACCACTCCACAGAGAAAGTTGACACCGGCCAGTTGAACCAGCAACTGAACAAATATTATAATAATCGTGTTGGAATGCCTCCAATCCTGCCAAGGATTTTAGTCCTTGAACCTTGCAGGCCGTATGGCGTATGAATAGGGTTCAAGACGTGGTTACAACAGATGTACGTAGCGTTGTGGTGGTGTTATTGTTGAGATATGTACAGAGAACTGTGGATTTAACAATACTTTCAGATGTAAAAGATTTTACTTTTATTTTATTTTTATTTATTTTTTATTATAGTACATAAAACAGGCAATATGCCCATAACTTGCTGATAGTATACTGTTTTGGTACTTAATAAAAGGCATCATCATATGATCAGTTTGATATTAATGGTAAAACTTTTTTTTTTTTTAATTGATTAATTGTGTCATTAAAAATGTCTATTTCATTATTAGAGCGGTGTACAGTATTGTCGGTAAAGGGGAGAAATATCCCGTATTTGTATGATAGGTTTTAATATAAAAAATGTATTTTATCCTCCTTGTTGATTTTCTTGTTGGTGTATTAATGTTGATTTGTGATAAATTTCTAGTGTATCAATTGATGCATGTACGAGTATAATTTTATACAAAATAAATACATCAGAAAATGTACGTCTGACTGACAGAGATTGTAGCTAATAGTGCGAAATTCGATCATTATACCTTCCAATTTCACGAGTTAATTTTTTTTCCATGGATTCGATTCGGTAATTTTAAATCTCATAATTGGGAGACCAAATAGTTGACGTGTATTCCAAAATACTTCCCACAATCGATTTATATAATTTTTTAAAATTTTATATAAATCAAATTTAATAATGGTATTATTAAATTCTTCAAGAATTTTTAGTTTTTATTATTGTGACAGCTGTTTCGGCGTTTAAGACCATTTTCAAACTTTAACAAAATGAACGTCATTATTGCTTAAAAAATTTATAAAAGGATTGTACTCATTAAATGCGAAGCTAATATATATTATCAAAAATCAAAATATAAACAAATTTCAAATATGCCACAAGATTCTGACGATTTATATCACTCCGTCAAATACAAAAATATAATTTTGGGCGGCTGATTCAAAACACTATTTTACTTCTCTCTAAGTTGAAGTTTCTAACACTTTGGCATTGTACTAAGTCAAATCAATCATATTGTGCAAAATGACTTTTTTATATATTTTTTATTTGTGTATACGTCCATCTGGGCTTTTACATTGATTTTTAGAACAATATAATGAACTATCAAAAACATAGCAATTTTAAACCATAAATAAAAATGTTTAACAGTAACATAATATAGAAAACTAAACCAATTATAACAGTCATATTATAACAGTCATTAACACCACATTATCTAAGCTACAACAATTAATTGTAGGATTCATCAAACTGCTGTTATAGATGACGATTTACCTCATAATTGGAGTCAGCAAATATATCAATAATATCTCCAAACTTGTTGCCCAAATCATGCATTCTATTGGTTAGTGAGTGTGACTGATGGATGTGTACGTGTTGCAGAAAAATCTTTCAATTTGTCTTGTGTTCCTCATCGGCAGATATATTGTAATAGTGGCGACGATGGCAGGGCTGTCAATTGGGTGGTTAATGATTCTATACAATACACTAGGTCTGAAATCATTTTCCTGTCAGACAGTAAAGAATGTATTCATGTACATTTCCTTCTGATTGATCTCCCGGTTGGAGCAGTAATTATTCCTGCCCGCGACCAACTCACGTCCTGTAATAAATTCGTCCTGCTTTGGTCCAGCGCTTAATGTTCTGGCTCGGTGTTTAGCATGGGGATACATCTCTGAACACCTCGAGCGGTGTACGGCTGTAAAACAGTTAACTTTATGCCTCGATGAAATAGCTAGCAAGAGAATCGGTTTTGAAGAGATTTTGTGCAGCCAATAATTATTTTTAATGCTATCGTCAGATCCATCCTAAATGTTTGTGATTATGGCTTCATAAATTTTAGATTTTCAACCTTAATAAGTGAAGTTTCTGTCTTTTGACATCTGGTTACTTAACATATGTATTCAACCATTTCAGTCCTCAAACGTATTCTTAGTTCTTTTATTGGTTACTAATAGTGCATATTAATATTTTTTGCGTAGTATGTACGTAAAATCTGTTCATGTGAAAGAGTAATATCTCTGAAACAGTAAACTCTGGTGACATTAAAGTTGCACAATTTTATTTTACTAAAAGATCTAGTTATGTGTTATGGATCTTTAAGGAGCTTTATTGGAGCTTTTAAAAAATACGGCAAGACTATATGATAAATGCCTTAAAGTCAGGACATATAACATCCACTTTTTAGCAAAAACAAGTTATGAACTAGACTCTACTAATGAGAACTTAATAATTATGTTTACAAATATGGCATTTCTAACCTTTCCAAAGACATTTACATATTTCAATGCTTTAAAACCATTTTTTTTTTTAATATCAACATTTTTAAGATCATTTATTTCGAAATAATGGTTTATATTAGATAAATTTTGGATTAAACCCATCGATATATATTAAAATCAAAATATGAGGCGTAACCGGGTAGCAAAGCTAGTAAAAGATATATAAATAAGACCTAAATCATAAAAATCACATAGAACGCCAAATAAGAGTACTGACCGTGCGAGCCAACATGCTCACCGGAAGATTCAACAGGTGCAGTCCTCCGGTGAAGAAAAAACTATTCCAGACATACTGCATGAACTTTTTCACTAGCGAACTATGAATAAGGTACACACAGGGAATCATGAACACACTCCGAGTACAGTTTAACCACGTATACAGGGCACTGTTCGGCCTCCCCTGGCGATGCAGCGCCTCACAGATGTTGGCAGAGGGAAGGATGTATTGTATATTATAATTCCAGTAATTTATTTAGATGTATGCTTTTATATGGCAGACAGAGATTGCACTCACCGCTCTGTTCAGCTGAAATAAACAAACATTATTATTATTATACGAATTACAAATCATCTATGAATGCCACCATTCAACTAGAACAACCTTCTTTCGTTACTCTCCTGAAACCTCAAGTTGTAGTAGCAGTGTTTAGTTTAGGTGTTAGCGTCCATGTGTTTTATCTTGCATAATTCCTCCGCAGATGTGTTGACATTACCATTGGCCTAAGGGCATCCTGACCGGTGCCGTAGAACGGAGGCTGCCACGGGGCAGGGATGGACTATTCGCTCTGGACTTTCTAGTTGTGCTGATATCCAATTCAACACAAAGTAATCAACAGCTTGATTGGACAACTTCTGACAAACCAAAAACTTAAACCTTTGACACTCCATCATTAAAAAAGCTGAATTGTGAAAGATCTATCAAAATGTCTCTTTTAAATAGACATAATTGGATAAGTTAGCTATATAAAGTAGATAATGTATTAGATTTAGCTGGTAATAATGTCATCGAATGAATTTTAAAATAAATTTCGAGGGTCAATTTACCAGAAACAATATAATTAATAACCCTAACAGAAGTGTCATAAATTACCTGATACTACAAAAATGCGACAGACAAATGTGTGTCTACAACTGCATCCTTGCAATAATCTGGACAGATATGGTGAACAATTTAGAGATTCTTCATCGATTGGTTATAGGTTCTAATTTATACTAAAATCAAAAATCAACCAAATAACCTTATCACGTCATTATGAGCAGCAGATATAAAATGACTCTAATGACAATCCAGCGGAAGAGCTATGAAACATGAGTAATTGATATATCTAGATGAATATTATTGTACTTTTCAATTTTTTCTGTGGCGGGCACTGACATGGAGAATGTTTTAAAGAGCCTCACATTTACTTGATCGATGTAACTTCTTGTATCTTATTCAGCTAATTTTTCATTATGCTATGCGTATTATCGATGTCATTATTGGGAAGATCATCGTTAAATCGAAAGATTTTCTCTTTTTATCTATGTTTTCATTTAAAAACACCATCGTTGTTAAAGCTATCGTACTTCTTCATTTATCGATATATATAGAGTTAGTTCAGAAAATTGTAGTTAAAGTAGTAACTGCCATCTTTATTTAGTTTTGAATGTGTAGAATGTCAAAACAAGGATAAGATTTACCCTTAGAGTAATAATATAGCACTTTAAGGCTTCACCGTACATAATTTCATATTATATTCATAGTAAACCATAACAAACGTAAGTAAGAAAATTATGTACCTTTTTAGAAACTTTAACTCGAAGAATAATAATAGTACTGAGTATCAACATTGTCATAATATCTGTATTTATAATTGATTTGCTCATGAATACGCTAATTTCTTTCATAAATAATAGTTTTTTTTTAATATATTGAACAACAATTATAGGGCTTAAAATCACCCAAATTAAGTTTAAATTTCGCCAAAACTGAAAAAAAACTTTTTTATTACTAGCTGTTTTTAAATCAGTTTTGAGGTCCGTCCGCTCTTCTATGTTTCTCAGGATCTTCGCATAATTTGGGAAGCCTATCAAATATTAGTCCGAATGTTCCACTTGGTCCATTTGGTACATAAGTCCACCCCTGTCTATGGCCTCTCAAGCACCGAAGCAGTCCCACTATGGGTTAATGATCCGCTCCTTGTAGGGGACATTCCAAGAGGCCGAATAACTTTTTACTGTAACTACATGGATGGGTTCAAGGAAACCAAGACAGTAATAGCTTCTTCTAAAAATCCATAAAATTAAATGTTTAAAATGTTAATTCACCCTTCGACAGATGTATACACGATCCTAAACTATCTCATGAAGGTAGAGGAAACTTAAGCTGTAGATATTTATTTTTGCACGCGGGGAGTTTTTTTTAATAAATAACGACTGTTTTCGTGTAAAGACTGAAAAGGGTAGCTTCAAATTGTTATCTTAATATCAACAAATGCTTCTCTTTTGCTTGTAAAAAAGGGGAAAATGTCTCATTACCCTCCGACTTGCCTTTCCTAGAGTTTCTTATATCTTAGGATTTTACAATACTTTTTAAAATATGGCCCAGTCTTCGGTATTTATTTGTTTATTTACGCACATTACAGGTTTTTACATGGAAATTGACAAATAATGTTGAAAGGGTACATATTATAATAGGTAATATAAAAGTAAACAACATAATATGACACTTTATCCAGAGTTAAATAGTTTCATCAAATAACCGGCTCGACTCAATTAAAAAAACCGTCCTAAAACATGCTTATATTGTAACATTGATGTGCCAAATGTTCCCAGATGTTGAATCCGTCGCATAAGAGTAATATTGCGACGCTGAAGTAGAATTGTCACAATAAAATGGTTGGTAGTGTCTCGTAACTGTCCTAATAGGAACATGAAAAGATATCAAATATAGGAGTTCAGGGGTATAAAACATTGAATCAATAAAATAAAATAAACACGTTAAATTGCAAATAACTCTACGTCGGCACACAAAATTTTTTTTTTACTCTTGATTGTTTACAAAATATTTATAATCTCAAAAACCTTTAACTTACCTTGACTACATAACATGTAAATAAGACATACCCTCGAAAATGAACATAAAATGCTTCTTTACATGAAATACATTGTAAATGCGAGAGTTTAAGTGGGTGATAAAAACATAATAGTAGAGGATAACGTAACCATAAAGGCATGATTTTATAACAATACCAATAATCTATTCGCTTTACGTAATTGAAGTGGACCTAAATATGATCCCTGTGGTAATCCGTGTTTTATGCTGTTTTGAACCAAGGTGACCCCAGCTGAGCTTTAACGAGCTCAAATGAAATGGAGAAAAGCCGAGGATATTAAATTTATGGACTATAAAGTGAGATAATTGAATAGTTAACGTGATGTTAGATACGGTATCTGAATGCAGAGGTTCGAGATTCTTCAGATTGGCAATTTCTAATGTTTTAATTTATAGTCCGACCCATATTATGACCCCAACATCGGCGGAAGCTATAAAATTTCTTTGGTAAGCCACGACGGTATTACTTGAATTTAAAAAAAAAAAAAAATAATACAGCACACATCATAGCAGCCTATAGCAAGGAAAAATAACGAATGGACGTGAATGCTTCAAATTATTAAGTCTTCTAAAGGTATATTAAGTAATAAAATGATTTATGTAATGTTCTAAAAGGTTTTAATTCTATTAATAATAATAATGGGATGATTTATATAGCGCCGTTTTTTTTTGCAATAAAAATCACCTCAGGGGCGCTGCAAATTATTGTAAATGTGAAATAAATATCTATTGTTTTTCGATTGTCAAACATGGTCATTATTATGTATGGACGCGTATTGTCCAAAGACAAGAAGGTTCTGGATTGAAAGTTTTTTTTGCGGATGAATTTTAGCAATTTATTTTAAATACGTGACCTTTTTCAAAAAGTCAGAGGTAGAACTCATTTTCACGCTACCGTAACCAGCTCTGATCGTGTTTCTCGCCCTTGTTAGCCAAGATCACTGCGGCTAGTTTCTCATGTTAGACTTCACTCTAATACCTGTTAAATAGTAGCAGAAGATTCCAATCGAATATACGTCAAAATCAATATGAAACGGGTGAAACAACGGCCTAACGGATCTAAAATCTTTCTTCCATCTTGGTCACCACTTAAAACACGCGGAATTCGCCAAAAATCTGCCAGAATAATTGCCGTTTTGCTTTCTAACGGTTATTTTTCAGTTTTCCCACCGGTCCGATCGAAAATTCCATTCCGAGACTCGCCATTATCATCCCAGGTGAGATAAAAATTAACGAGTTAAGTGGCCAGTTAAAAATAAACGCGCAGTTAATTCCGCCCGCATAGTTAGTTAGCAGTATTAACTGACTAACTAAATAAGCGTCTGAGTTTTCTGTATGCGGGCGCATAGATCACTCGGGGAACGAGTAATTTCCTTTTTAGATAGCATGGTAATAGCATAATGTACGGTTTCCTCTGGAATATATGCGATAGCGGTTAATCCATGTGGGCCGCAGTTAATTTGAAAGCCATGTATAAAGAGAAGTCGTTGATGTGAATCACCTAAAAGCCTTAGTGAACAGCTGTTGACTCTACAAAAGTCATTTAATCACAAGTAGTTTTCTAGGGATTCGTTATTTACTTAGTGTTCACCAAGGTCTGGCGAATTTCATTTGTAATTTCTTCAAACGATTAGTTTTCATTTTGTGGCGTCATTATTAATAAATGAGTTAAAAAAACATACTTACTTTTCACCAGTTTATAAATAGATATTGATATCTACATGTTTCGAAAGCGATGCTTTCATCGTCAGGAAATATAAATTTAAATATAAAATCAGTATTCATATATTCCTGACGGTGAAAGCATCGCTTTCGAAACATGTAGCTATCAATGTTTATTTATAAAGTGGTGAATACTACGTATATTTTTAAATTAATTTAATTTCATTTGTATTCACCAATATTTTGCTTACCTTTTTTACATAATATTTTATATTTGAAGCTTGCTCTGGAGTAGAGAATAATACTAGTATTTATCTTTATCTCATATGTAATCCAATTGTTATTTTTATATTTACTTTTACCTGGATAATTCAAAACATAACAGTCAACTCAACCTCCATACTCGTACGCTTAAATGATATCTTAAAATTTTAGCTTAGATGCCTTTTTGCTAATGTTTATTTTATTTCATTGTATAATTTACGTACCTCCTACAGGATTTCGACAGAGGAACTTTTCCAGTGAGCCATACATCGAACAATCCTTTATTATTACGTTCAATCAAAATTTAAAAAAATCATAACGTATGTACTTTGAAACGTTGCTTGAAATGACTTTGGCTATATTTCTTGATCAGATCTGAATAGCTTGTATGTTTACCAAGCTTGTCCCCTCTTTCACGTATTTTTCAAAAATTCCCTAAGTAGAAATGTCAAAGTTTCATTAGCTCCGGACAAGTTTCTTTTTTATTCGTTTTTTTATATGTTTTTCACAACAGACAGGGTAAGCATAAAAATCACAAGAAAATACTAAGGATTACATATCAACCGTCCAATAACGGTGTAAGTTTGTTCTTGACACAAACATAATTTACTTTTGAAAAAAAAAATAGGAATTTCTGAAAGAGAGAAGTGAAAAGAGAGGTAGAAAAACTAAAAACCAAATTTGAAAAGCTTCTGGGGACTATCGCTAAGAATGTCTTACGTCTTGGCAATTCAGTGGATGTTATATAGTCGACACATTCGCACGAGAGGTTGAGAGAAGGTTAAGTTGGTTCTTTGGAAAGGAATATGGAAAGTTTCGGGTTTCTTAGTGCATGGTTATTTATGATTTTGAAAAGAAATGAGATGACATTTTTTTCAGGTGTGAGTTATAAATTATTTAAATGTCATAGTTGTGCATGAATTCAACCTTCCTCTTGGCATTCCCCTAGCTCTCCCACACTTCCTTCAGCCACACAACATTCCCCAAATAATGATGCCATACTTCGACTGCCTCCGAGTAATTGCTGTATTGCGTAAAAAGCAAATGTGTTTCTATTGATTTTCACAACTTTTGATAATGTTCGTTTGAAAAGACGTGTTAACCGGGTATGAAAAACTTATGCATATTTGTTAAAACATAATTAAGAAATAAACAATATTTTCAGGAAAAAATGCAGACAAGTATAATTATAGTACAATAATAAAATAACAATGTTGCATCTTTGACATTGGCCTGACCTCTACCTCTAGTGACCACTGATACGTTATGTTTTGGTAATGACCTAACCTAACCTAATAAGTTTACTTGGTATTGAGCGTTGACCTCTGCTCTGGAGGGTAAAGTCTCATAATGTTTTGGTAAGGTGTTCGAACTTGCTCTAAAACCCGATTGACTTGTTAAAACAACTATGTTGTTAGCAAACCAAAAATAATCTATCAAATAACCATCTATAAAATGCATATTAATGAAACTCTTTTGTTTTGGAGCTTTATTGACAATCTTTTTTTATTTTATTTGATACTGCACGAAATTAACTACCAGGGGCGGTATTCCCGTTCTTTTTAAGGAAGATTCCTTACGTTTTCCCATATGGTTAAAGACTTCTTGATTAACTGAGGAATTATGTTGAGACATGGTAAAAAGATCCTAAATAGATTGTCAAGAAATTATTTGAGAACATAAATTGATGAAATATCTTCAAGTGACATAAGATTTTGAACTAAAACTTTTAAAAACAGTTACATTACATTATAATTCGTATTAATACATTTTTATTTTATTTTTAAATATCATAAATAAGCCTTTAACGAAGAATCACGTTTTGTAAAGAGGTACCTACCTCATTAGGTAGTCATGACCTTTTTTGTCTCTAGTTCTAAAAGTGACATTTGAATTTGCGCTTGACGTGAATTGTCAAAGATGTCAACATCTATATAATGTTTAATAATGTTTACTAGCTAATTATGTTTAAAGTAAATAATAACGTAATTGGTAAAATACTTAATATTGAGTTTTCCTCTTGTTAAAACATCGCAAATATTGAGTTTTTCTCTTGTTAAAACATCGCAAATATTGAGCTTTTCTCTTGTTAAAACATCGCAAATATTGACATTTTTGATGAATGTCGCTCACTGAATTCAACTGACAGCTGTCATCCGAGAGTATCGGAACCGCAGATAAGTAAGAAGGCTTTAACCCTAAGGAAAAAGTTAAGGAATCTTCCTTAAAAAGAACCGAAATAGCGCCCCTGTAGCCAGAGTCTATGTCCTCTACAATTCGGGTATTTTGTGAAACTGAAGGAAATTGTTGGGAAGTACGTGGCTTTTGACATTTGGTCCTAAATATAAGTAAAACCATTTCAAGTAACTTTTTATTTTATTTTATAAACAACAGAATACTTGCAGAACTTAATAAAAACCTTATTAAAGACAATTTAAATTAAAATTATATAAAAATGTTGGTGTTCTACGGATTAAACAAAAAAACAATTAATAATATTTCAACTAACGTTTTGAATCTGAATGGTGGTGCCTCACCAGATGTTTCTAAATGACTATAAATAGAATATATACATGTACGTACAAGTACATTAACCACTAACCAAAACAGTTCATAAACGGACATGGACTTCGCCAAATAGACGTGTTCTCATTATGATTCTCCTCGAAACACTGAGGCTATAGCAGGCTCGTATGTTTAAACACTTTAAACTGACAAATTTGTTAAATATGTCCAAAAACCGTTAGCACTGAATCTGAATAGAGTGAGAGAGCTTTCCGCTCTGCCACGGAGATCGTGAAACCACTTCGGATTCCTTTGTAAAGTGATTCGATAGCTTGAATTACGATCCGGATCATTTCTATTATCATCGAAGTGCTAAAATATTAAGTTTTGAAAAGCGATAAAAGGTGAAATTTAAAAGAAACGTGTGTGTTAATCTATTATTTTTATGATCAGGTGTAAAGTAATTTTATTGAACTTTTTCCGATAGAAAAAAGAACAGCACAGATGACAATGATTCGCAATGTCGAAACTGTTTGGTTTGTTTATGATTTTTTTATGAGACTACCCCACAAGAGTCCCAACTGCTAGAGCCAGTGAGGCTATGGCATCTCCAATTGGGATATGTGGTGATGCTAAAGGTAGTGAGGAGAGGAATGAAAGTGGGAAAATACCTGGCTATTCGGATCTGGATATCAAACACGGCTAAAGCCATTTCAAACAACGTTTCGATTCTGAATGGTTATCTTTCACCAGGATGATACTGAAAATATCTACCATTCTGGAACGTGCCGCAAATAAATCTACATATTGTTTTTAATTAATAAAATATTAAATAACACAAGTTAATCAAGTAAAATTTACTTGCGCGCGCCGGGATTCAAACCCGTGACCTGCTAAAATATTTCGGAGGGTGGAAGTATAAAAATATTGATTTAAACATCCCTCTCTGCATCTTCTTCATTATACTTCTTCTCGCTTTACAATATTTCATCACTGTATCATAGTGCAACATGCAGTAATTTCACATTACCTTAATTCAATTAAATCATTGATGCCACAATACATTATTTTGTAATATATCGTACACAAAGTAACACCTCCTTCGCACATTCTTTTAATGGCACTAAAGGTGTAAAATCTACTTTCAATTGTTAACACTTAATAGTGTAATACCATCTTTAACTTAAGGTCAACAGGAATATTAAAATAATAATGAATTTATAACACATCAGCATGTGTACCCGGATTTGGTCGGGTTTTAAAATTTTTAATAAAGTTATGAAGTTGTAAATTATTTCTTGTCATTTACGTGCCATAATTGACTTGATAGCGGAAGTAATGCCTTGTGACGACTATTAATATCTGTAAAAATGAAACAAATAAACATTAATTTGAAAATTTTATTTCATTCCACACATTTTTTTTTTCAAAAAATATCTAAATAATAAAGTTCTTAAGTAGGTACCTATTTGTGTTTTCCATTTTGAAAATATTCTACCCAAACAAAGCCAAGAGTGTTTTTACATGATGATAATTTGTTATTTTTTTTTTTTTATTACAGCGTTTTTAAAATGGGACATAATAAAAAAAATTAATACAAGAAAAAAAAATTATAACAAAATTAGGTATTTTACCAATATTTAGAATATTTAATAATAGCAATAAAAAATAATTTCTTAATTAGTTTGTTCATTCAGCATTTGAAGTTTGCCAAGTTTAAATTCTTATTCATATCGTTTGAATATTTGTTACCAAGATTCTGGAAATGCTCTATTGGGGAATGTTAGCCATAGTTGGAATGAGATATACGTAAAATGTTAATGTTTGTCTAGTCGTTTGTTTACGTATATAAATTTAATTGGGCTTGGGGTAATTTAACCACTAAACAGCGCAATGTAAAGCTGTCATTGTATAAATAATTAATAATATACCGATGAAAAATTATCCTTATGTATAAATGCCGCATAAAGTCTCAACTGTCCGGAGAATGTTTCAAGGATGAAGAGGGTGGGGAAGGGAAGGAGATGTGGAGGAGAGAGGTTGGGACATACCTGGGTATTCATATCGGGTCACCAAACACGGTTAAAGCCATTTCAACCGACGTTTCGATTTGGAATAGTGCGTTACAGAGAGTATCGACACAGAACGTGCCGCAAATATTCCATTATATTAAGGAATGTGAAATAACACATGGTATTAATTAAAAACAATTTATCGCGCACGGCGGGATTTGAACCCGCGACCTTCAAATTCGTTGTCGAGGAGCTTAACCGCTCGACTACGGAGGCCGTCTAGATTAGTACATGCAATTCCAGATTCTCGCTCAAAACTACAGCAAATTTTTGGAATTTAAGAAGTTTAAAACTAACTATCTCAGTAATATAGTAGCTCCGTGAGATCAACGCACGCATTTACCATTTAAATACTTACAAGATAAAATATTCCTTAAATACAAGGTTTTAAATATCAGATTCCCTTAACATTTAATTTCTTCGGTGTTGACATTAACAGGCGAACTATAACCTTAGAGAAGAGTTCTTAAAGGTCACAATTGCTTGTAGCGTTGCTATATGGGCTTTTTCCAAGGATAAAAGAAAAGCAGGCTATGTCTCATTCGCGTTTATAGATTTGAATTTTAAATTTCTCGAGATTATTTTTTTAGGCAATTGCTTTATTATGTAACAAAAAGCATTAATTCTACAAAGAGAACACGGTAGAAAAACCATTTTATTTCGTACTACTAACACCTGTAACTTTCGAGTTTGCAATAACGTGTATTATTCCGCGAAATTTTTGAATGACGTTCCCCTTTTTCGGAAAAACGACGGCTTATTTTCGTATTTTTCTAGTATTTTAATATAAGGAAGAAATATTATTATAGGCACCAACTAAATATTTCTTTGTCTATGCTTTTGACAAGATTCAATAGCCATAAAATGGAACGCAGCGAACTTCGTGTCTAAAACGTCGCGTACTGTCGTTTTTTTTTCGTTTTTGGATTCTTTTTTAAGTGAGATAAAGTAAAAAAATAAATAACACAATTTTCCCAAAAATAACGCGAATTTCACCGATAAATAACATCACTTTTCCCAAAAAATAACGCCATCTTTTTAGGTCTTTACTTGTGGTTCATTCATTGCCCATCTGCTTGTGTCTATTGTCTATGACTGTACCACAGAGCTTTACATTCTTATTGTCTAGTAGGCACTTGAATAGTACGTTTAAATAGCAATCTGCACCTGTGTTATAGTCCAGAGTTAATTGCCGCTCATGTTAATTAGCAGCTTATTTGTTAATTCGCTAGATGGGGTTCGATAGCTGACGTGATTTGAATATGGAATAATTTTCATTATTCGTTAATTGGTACGTTTTCTGTGATGCAAAATTAATTAGCGTGTAGTTTACGATTTATTTTCTTACTGTTTTTACAAAAATGTTCCAATCAAACGTCTTGTCACGTTCTTGGACAGACAGACTTAATGAATAAGACTAAGAAAGATACGCTTCGATGGATCGGACATGTAGAGCGAAGGAGATTATAGGAGGAAGAAGAAGCCCGAGAAAGACGTGACACGATCACGTGAATCAAATACTTGAGTCGGGCCATGTCAAGAGTCAGAATAATAGAAAAGTATGTATGAGACGATGAATGATTGTAAATAAAACAAGGAGTGTCCGAGACAGAGTTGTTAGTGAGACAGGCGAATACCTTTTTTTAAAATTAAACAATATAAATTAAAATAATTAGAAGTATTTTGTTTACACCACAGTTTTTCATATGTAAATATCTACATGTTTCCCAAGGAAAGCTTACCTTGTCAGGATAAACAGTTTACTGAATTATAAGGGAAGCTTTGCTTTTGAAACATGTAAATATTTATATATTTTAAAAGCAGTGGTGTAAACAAAGTACTTCTTATTAATTTTATTAATAATGACGCCATAAAATAATTACACACATTTCAAAGAAAAAATAAACAACGTACTTTCGGATGTGATGTGTAACTTTCTAATTGTAATTTTCAACTTTTATCCTCAATAGATATAATGAATTTATTCCCTCGTTCTTGTCATGGCTGTGTAATGGTCAGCATCGTTGCTTTCCAGGCAATTGATCGGGGTTCATATTTATTATGTATACCTTTATTTTTTCTATTTTTTTTATTAATTATATTATAAATGTGTATTCATAATATTCCGTGGTGTTTCGCGCGTCTGCGCTAGTATGAGTATAAATGTAACAACCAGAGATGTAAGCAAATCGAGTTCTATCACTATTTCGTGCCAAGATTCAATAAATTAATCATCGAGAAGGGTAAACAAATTCACTAGATTAATTGATGCTTTCTTGGAAACATCACCGCAATCTCATTACAAATCGGGAATAAAACAATTATTGTCATTCATTACTCGTCTAGACCTAGTCCTAGTGCCTTTTTACGATGGGTCGTATAATTCCAATAAGGTTTATGTGGTCCGAATAACAAACCGCCGTGAGCTCGGTCTGGCGTCTACCCACTGTTTATTATTATTTTATAATAATTAAATTATCCCTATTATGTAGAAGAATGCACCGGGCAGGCGGCGTTTGTTTGTTTTGTATACAAATCTACAGTTCTATTCCGAGTTTTGATGAAATTTTGCACACCTGACTTTTGAAACAAGAGAATGGTCACTATCTACATGAGATTTCGAAAAACCATCTCCTTCCTCCTTTCCCACCCCTTAACCACATAACAGTTGGCTTTTGGTGAGAAAGGGTGTCCATAATTTGTCAGTTTTTTGTTTTTACATTTCATTAGAAAATAATTACCAAGTAATAAGAATGCATGTTTTTTCACTTTCTAACAATTTATTCAATATTTTTTTATGTGATAAACACGACGAACTATGCACAGCTAAATTCTGCAAACAAATATATTCTACTCGTGGACATCCCTACCACTGAAACTAGAATAAACTCGTCAATACACGAATATATTTCACCCGGTGAAATCACTGCCAAAAAGGTCAAAACAAGCTTTGCCCGAGCAAAGCTCGGGCTCGTCAATCCACAATCGAACTCTGCGCCCAAGTCACGCTCGGGCAAAACTGTTAAGTGGTTAAATCAGAATTTTGGTACCTCTTGATGAAATTTTGAACACAATAAGGAGTTACCAAGTTAAGTAATTCATCAGACTTTTCCTAGGTTAGCCGTAGAATATTTCTGTAGACAAGTGGATCTTCCAAAGCTAGTTCTCTCAAAAGCACCGCAGAAACCCCCTTTTTTATCTCTTCGACTAATCCAGTCGCGAACCTTTTCCTTTATTTGCCAGACCTTACCAATAAACGGTTTACTGAACTCGACACAATTTAAATAAATCAGTTGTTTCAAGAATATAGAACTAGGTTCGGACGACATTTTTCCACAGTTCACCCGCTTCTTTCTGTTTGAAGTTCCAGATGTTCCAGTAGCTCCGTGCGAGTCTCTACAGCTGGAAGAAGTGGCGATAACTCTCCGCGGCCACATAGGAGCGTCGAAATCGCTCGTGTGATCGAGGCTTAACTAACACACAACTTCTCATAGGTATCCAAAATATTTTTCAATCGTTGACGTCTGAATTAATAGACGTGCCCTAAGTACACTTCGACGGCCGGTGGCAAAGGTCACGTGACACCCATTTTGATACCAGCTTTTGTTCACTGCCATCCACGTTTGTTTCGTGTTATTTTTACTGCGATAAGCAAATTACAAAACATTTATAAAAAGAGTCAAACTAAATACTCTACCAAAATATTCCGTTTTATAAACAAGCTAATTTTTTTTACTTAGTTCCTGCTTATTTAAATTGGTGGCAGGCCCAACTCCCTCTTTTTTGTTTATTCTCTTGCGTGTTAGGGGCATATCTATGTATTATTTGCTTTGTGTTCTCAGTAGATTTTTCTCATATTGTCTTTGAAACGGTCCCTTTTGTAACATCCCGTACAAAGCAAATAACAGGCGGAATTGACGCTCAGTCCTATCAGCCATTACTTTACAGGGTGGTGCAAAGCGAACCTTAGCCTGGCTGTAAAAGCCGGTGAAAGTGGTTCAATTACACAGGTATAATAATGGACTGGAATTATTACGTTATTGGATCATTTACCGCTAAATGGAACCAGGAAATTACCGGTTATAAGATTTTAATTTGATTTAGAAAATTTAAATGATTTCTTGAAGATTGGAGTAATTTTTAATAACAATCACTATTTTATACAATAAGCTGTTCAACTTAAAGGGAGGCACTCAGAAATACTCACATTGTAGTCTGCTACCCCAAGAAATACGAACGATTTGTATATAAATCCTACAAGGGTAGTTAGGCAAATATTTTGGCAAAGGCATTGGTTATTCAATGAATGGTTCCCGGAGCGGCGGTACACATATCCGCCTCCCAAATTAATAAGTAATTAAGGCGATTCACTACTTAAACTTCAAACAAAATCACGCACTCCTTATGCAGGTGGTGAAAAGGTTGAAATTCCCTTAACATCGCCTGTAGGTTTTGATTTACGAAGAAAAAACATCACCAAAATGCTTATTTTATTTTTATTTTGTAAAGCTCAGGCATAATTATTAAAAAAAATTATGATCATATTCTGAAAAACTTAATTTTTGGAAAACGATTCGTTTTAAACTTTTTTTAAGGTCTGATACTTTATTGTTTTTTCTCGGCTTATAAAAAGACTGAACAAAAAGTGCACTATTAAATAAAAGGCCTAGGTGTTTTCTACTTTCAGTATTTCAGTATTTAATTAAATCGTCTATGATATTTCTAGGCCATCCAATTTTCAAACCAAAAACACGTGATTTTGAATTCCTTTCCATTGCATCGCCTTAATAGAAAAATAAATTACAGTTTGAACATTTTATTCACTGGAAACGCGGGGTATTTTCCATAGTAAAGATATATAGAATTTACAGAAAAATAATTTTGTAGTATTGCTTGTATTTTACAAAATTACGCAATTTTGATTGTTGTCCCTTAAAAAAAATCTCTGATTTAGTACTATTATCAAAGGAGATAGGAACCTACGTTCTGCAGAGATCGATGATGCCCAGCATCCTATCACGTGCCTCTGTTCAATAAAAAGCAGTAGAGGTGAAGTCTTAGTAATATGGTAAGGTGAACAGGACGGATATGGTACAGGTTTAGATGAAGATGGATGTGTCCATCATCTCTGCTTACGTCTTCCGGCAGAAACCGTAATATTGAATGTCATAAATCTGAAAAATATGGCATCCCTCTGACAGCTGGATGTTTATATCACGTTTTATAACTTGTTGAAACTGGCTATCCATAAAAAATCTTTACTTGTATAATGTTTTATCGAGTAAGTATCAAACTGCGCATCTAAGCGACAACTCGAAAACAGATTAAAAATTTAATTTCGCGGAATTTTTCAGAATCACATTCCGGGAGATCGCAAATACAAACCTGCTGGAATCTTTTGCAGTTTGGGCCTTATTTTTTTATACATTCATTTTTGGGAAATCCATAGATTTCATTTTTTCATTTTGTATATTTATTGTGAAGTATACGAAATTGAAATCAATAGAAAACATCCTTAGGACTTTAACTCAAAATACAATATATTAAAAATAAAATAAAAACAAATGAAATTTATAACATAATGACATAAAACAAAAAATCGCCCATGGCAAGTTTAAGAAAAACATTATATTATAAAATTGATATTCAAGTGGTAATGGAAAATGTTCTCATATTAATTGGGCTATACACATTTAACTCTTTTATCAGTACAGTATGTTATTTAGAAAGAAGTACCAGAAATTTAAATATAAATTCAAATAATAAATTAATAAAGAAAAGACCAACATTTATTTCACAAAATAATTTAACAATACGTTCGTAGCCAGTAAGTTAGGATAAAATAATTATCTAATTATCATATATTAATATATAAGACGAGATATAACGTAAAAATAAAATTTGCTTCAACTTCTTGAAAATTCCCTTTACTATCTACTCAGTATCCCCAAAGATGCCTAGGAATTAAATACAAATAAATATATTGTACATTGTAAGAAATAATAAGTTTGAGGTATCATAAGAAATCCTCCGCTTCCAGAATAACTGAAGAAATAATCACCAAAGTGCCAATGACATTGCCGTATTGTACAAGGGCCGGGGATCTAGACAAATTCGTTAAAATTTGTATGAATTTTCAAGCAAAAACTCTCAAGTAGTCGCAATAAACAAACATAATGCTTTAACGAGCGAAATGAACACTGTAAACAGCGAAATTATAAGCCATACGCACGATAAACAGCGGAAAAAAACTTTACCTAGTTATAGTTGGGCTCAAAAATGGCACGTTTTACGTCAGAAGCAGTGGTACCAACAGAACATGGTGTTTTGATGGTACGGTTTTTAGTTCACTTTTATATAACGATTTATAAAATCTACGTATAATTTATTTACAATAAAAGTTATATATTCAGAATCGGCATTTGCTGATCTATACGATAATATATTTTTAATTTTCCTTAGAGAGTTCCTTATTCGTGAAATAAAATTCGAAAAATTCTATACGAAGGTGTCATTTACCTGTGCAGAGTTAAAAATAACACATTGAAATAATGCAAGTACTTGTTTTAAAGTATTCATGAAATGACAAGAACTACATCAATCAAACGCATAGTTTTAAGATGCAATTATGCAATTCAAAACCCTGGAATTAAGTTGCGGTAATAATTCAAGAGTTTCAATATAAATTATGAAGATTCCGCTGGTGTTAGATAGCCAGGAGATGAAAAAAGATATTTTTCCATATTTGTAATGAGAAACGAAAGAAAACTAAAAGCTTTAGACTTGGAATATTTGTCTTTCTTTCAAAAAGAAAGAAAGACAAATATTCCTTGGTTACGAATAACCTGACAATATTTTAAAATCTCCTACAACCATCGCAGCAAGCGGAAGATGTTGCTTCTGTCGTAATGGAGGACTTAGGCAGCGGAGGAATTGAACTCACGACGCCAGGGTGAGACCCAAATACGATGCCAACTCAGCCACTGACAGGTTAATGATTATTGATATTGATTAAATGATACTTTTAATTGGAAAAGCAACGATGTTACCTAACTTGCTATGGAATATGAACAATGATAATATGAGGAAATCTTTCATTCATCTCAAAGCGATTGAGATCTGGGTATTGAAATATAATCACCAATCAAAATTAATGAAACAATCCAACAGCCAAATTAACAGAAAAATTACCATATCTCGATCACCACACAAAATACAATGACGATGTTGGTATCCAACTTACTGTAGAAGATGAACAAGAATAGGAAGAAGAGATTTGGGGCTTAATCTATAACTTATAAACATACAATAAAACACCTATATCGGGACAAACCATCTCCAAAGAAGTAACACGGTTACCAGCCCACAGCAGGACATGCTAAAGAAAATGTGCAATTTTTCAATCATCTCGAAAACAATTGAGAATTCGCTTTGGTATAATCGTAACTAAACAACACTTCTAATGAAACAACCCAACTCCAAATAAGCTAAAAATTGACCATAATATATCGATATCAAGACATAATACAAAAGCGTGGATGGTGTGTCCAACGTGTAGTAGAAGATGCATGAAAATAGGAGACGAATATTTGTGTGATGATCGATAAACATTAAACAAAACACTTATAATGAAACAATCAATCTCTGAAGCAGAAAAATGGCCATCTATCGATCTCAGCGGATAATAAATGACTTGACTGTCTAACAGGGTGTACTGGGTACTGGGTGTGCGGCGGTACTTAATGTAAAGTTAATGGGTTCATTCCTGGCGCCGGATGGCCGCGGCTTAACGGGGAAACAGGTCGAAGCAAGAGTTATTATTGTAGTTTCCTCCGGTAAACCAGTATCCTCCATACGCTACTTCTAGGTAGAGACTTGTGTCTTGTGTGCTGGTAACACATGTTGTACATGGTGTCCGGTGACTGGTCCTGGTGCCCGGTACCTGGTTTCGGTGCCTGATGCCTCAAAATTTCTAAATGCATGCCCAAGCACATAACGAAATCTGCAACTTCGTTATGTGCTTGGTCGTTATAAGCATGTCGAGTGACAAGATCTGATACTTCCGACACAATCTTCCCCGTCTCTTTTCAGCCTCGCGACATACACCAAATTGGAGATGCCATAGACTGGCTCCGGACAGTTCGGAACCTTGGGTCGTATTCACATAAAAAATGTTTGACTCTAACCTGTGTTTTATTTTCCGTACAATATTTACCGTCTTCATCTGCCTTATCTGCCTATTTTTTCCACCAAAGTGACAAGGCGACGAACTGTTTCTGCCCTCATAAGAAAGAACCAGGTACATGTAATTGTAAATACTTTTACATCAGTGTTTCCTTTGCGTTTTTGACCAATTACGTATATACGTTTCTTCGTAAAACCATTAAATTCCATTATAGATCACATTGTTTTATATTGAAATTAGTATTTTTCTATGACAGAAATAGGTTTATTCGGTGTCAAAAACGCAATGGAAACACTAATACAACATACGTATTATTGCGTATACGTTGTTTTCTCTTATGACGACAGTATACGTCTGCGGCATAAACCACAGTTTTTTTTTAATTATCTCCACACAGGAAGCCACGAAGAAAATAATTTCATTAAAGGCCCATCTCATTTTTGAGGATGCTGTGTGGAGTCTTTCTAGGGAAAGGAAGGAGTGAACATGAATCGTGAAGATGCCCGTGTTGTAGGAGGGAAGAAGCACAGTGGTCGTCAAATCGTTCCAAAGCC
Source organism: Halesus radiatus (assembly GCA_022606495.2). Taxonomy (NCBI): domain Eukaryota; kingdom Metazoa; phylum Arthropoda; class Insecta; order Trichoptera; family Limnephilidae; genus Halesus; species Halesus radiatus. The sequence goes on along the minus strand of JAHDVE020008733.1, from coordinate 104,045 downwards.
GAAATGTTCACGAATGAGTCGTAGAAACGACCCCTTCTCATGTAACAGATGAACTGTATACAAATGATAGGCGCGCGTTTGCCGTGTTTCCCTACTACGCACCGGTGCCGAAGGGATCAATGGCGCCATTTTCTCAGAGCATCTTCCATTTAAATACCGACAGAACAAGGACAGCATTCCCATCTGACATCTGCGCTCTAATGATTGCAATCCGTTTGTTAATAAGATAGGGGAATCTATTAAACGGACCGCCCGTTTCATAAAATATATTAACAACAGAATGAAAAAACGTCAAATGACTAAACTAGTTGAGTATTGCAGACAATTTAACCTTTTACGGAAACGGAAACAGTTATTGCCCACCGACCAATCAAAATTCCTATCAATATTGCTAATTACGTAGAAATCTTTTCACATTTTCCTTGGAACGACAAACTTCCCAGTGGTTACGAATTGTCTGACCGAATGAATTCCTCTTACTACTGTCATCATAGTAGAAAGGGTTGCTTGTACAGTGATGGTGAATATAGATAGCAGAGGATCGAACCCGCGAACCGTGGATAGAAATCCGGGGTATTTCTCGACTCGGCTATTAACCGGTCTATGTATTTCTTTTATTAATCGAACAACAGTATTTTTCTAATGTCTGCCAGTTGAAAAATCTGGTTGCTCGCAGCTAACTAATGCGTTTAATGTGAGGTCGTAATTTTTTAACTAATTATTGCCCGAAGTCGGAACGGGTTCTGACCTGATTAATTGGGTATTGTTGTAGAGTTGAATTTACATATCATTTATATTTGGTTCTAATTGCAATTTAAATGGTTGTTGAATAATGGGAGCTTCAGATCGGTGGCAGCTGGTGATTTATTGTACAAAAGGGTAAATAATAACAAAATCAAAAGTTGATCGTATCGATTTTTTTCAATAATAACAAGCTAGTTGTCAAAATGAATTATGTAATAGTGTAAAAGAGGAAAAGAGGAAAAGAGGAAAAGAGGAAAAGAGGAAAAGAGGAAAAGAGGAAAAGAGGAAAAGAGGAAAAGAGGAAAAGAGGAAAAGAGGAAAAGAGGAAAAGCGGAAAAGAGGAAAAGCCAGTTGTCAAAATGAATTATGTAATAGTGTAAAAGAGGAAAAGAGGAAAAGAGGAAAAGAGGAAAAGAGGAAAAGAGGAAAAGAGGAAAAGAGGAAAAGAGGAAAAGAGGAAAAGAGGAAAAGAGGAAAAGAGGAAAAGAGGAAAAGAGGAAAAGAGGAAAAGGGGAAAAGAGGAAGAGAGGAAAAAAGGAAAAGAGGAAAAGAAAATGGAAAGAAAATAAGAAAAGAGGTTAATAGGGAAAGAGGGATTTTTTTTTAACAGAGACTGCAAAGTGTCAACGTAATCATTTTCTCCGGATTCCCCATTAGTGTGAAGTGAAAAAAAGAATCCATTGGAAAGCCAAAGCAAGTCATTTCTAATCAGAATCATAAGCAATACTTTATTACATCCAAATAAGTAAGTAACACACTGGCTTTTTAATTTTCTTGGTCACCAAGCACAGGATTCTATCAATCTTTTCTATTTTGGACATTTTACAAACAGGTCACAATCTAGTTCGCGCCGTTGTATCAAAGAAAGTCTGATCAAATTTTCAAATATTTTCAGGTTAAAAGTAACCCGGGAATATTTGTTTTCTTAAAAAAAATAACAAATTTGTGAGGTTATTCATGACCTGGTAACACGACAACTTGAAAGAATATTTTAATACGAATTTATTTTCATTGTAGCTAAAATGCTAGACAGTGAATACCCATTAAGACTATGAACTATGACAACCGGGAGAGCTTTGAAGCTCCAAAAATCATCAAACTGTAATATTTAAATTCTATTAAATACATCCCAAAATGTCTGAAAACATGTGCAGTTTCAAAAAAAAAAGTAAAAGCAAAATTTGAACGTTTTACCTAAAATTCCAGCAGCTATTTCATTTAGAATTTAAAAGACTACAGTCTACGAATTATCATATTTTGAAACCTTATGAATTTTCCCAATTACCCATATGAAAGTTACAGATAAATCATTCGAAGTATTTCTTGAGTTAGCAACCTGCAAAAAGTGCATTTTTAGGAGCTGACCGTTAACTACTTAATTTGTTCGGTCTACATCATTTTTAACGAAAGACATACAAGTATACATTAATTCTGTACCGTTCCTTTGTTTTGTTGACAATTGTGGTTTTCACGTGTAGAACGTGTGAAAAAAATCCATACCAACATTTTGCATTGTTCGGCCAACTTTAAACGATACAAATTATTTTAGTTCACCTATATAATATTGCATAGTACAAAAAATATAACTCTTTTTAAATTTATGGGTCGGTAGACTTGACACAGGCGACACAGTCTTAGGGTTGTATGTATTGATGCATATGCCTACACTTCCGACAGTTGTGTCCTTGCCAAACGTCACTGAGAAACAGCATTTTGTCATGCTTTCGCCTGCTTAGTATTTTTTAGCGAAAAGGGAATAAGAAGGTGTAGGTAAACGTTAATCGAATTTGAACATTGGAAAAGTTTTTACAATATTTTAAATAATTAATTACATTATGTTTAAACCTGCATTTTTCAATGACGCTTTTTATGGCGATGCGATGGGAAGTATTGCAAAATCGTGTGTTTTCGGTTTGAGAATTTGATAATTTAGAAATATCATAGATCATTTAATTAAATAATACAAGTAGAACACACTTTGGCCTTTCGTCCAACCGTCCAATTTTTTGGTGTGTCTTTTTATAAGCCTAGAAAAAAATTAAGTATCCGACCAAAAAAATGTTTAAAGCGCAAAATCTCCTACTCACGAACCCTTTTTCCGATACTATCGTATTGTTCATTGTGGCAAATTAAGTTTTTTAGAATATGACCCTAAAACATTTTAAAATTTCTGCCTGAGCTTTATAAATTAATATAAATCACGCGTTTTAGTGACGTTTTTTTTGCATAAATCAAAACATGCGGCCGATGTTAAAGTGCCTTCCAGACGAGCGGGTGGCCCGACGGAAAAAAATATATTAAGGGTAGGTTCTCATCTAGAGGTCAAAAAACACGGTGATTTTCTTAATTTTTTTTTTCGAAGGAAGTAAATGAACAACTTGAGATTTTTGATAGTTGTTTATCGACTCATTTATTGCTTAACGATAAATAAAGCGCGATTTCCAAAGTGAAATTTTAATTTTCAAAACCTCTTCGCTCAGCGGAGACGAGAAGTATTGACATTATTGCCAATTCAAAAAATTAAAACTCGGTAAATATTTTTTTTTCCGTCGGCATCACTACTGAGCCACCCGCTCGTCTGGAAGGCACTTATGCGGGAATTTAAACCTTGTCACCACCTGCATAAGGAGCGCGTGATTTCGTTTGAATTTATGCAAGTGGATGGCCTCAAGGCCAAACAAAACATAACACGCGCTCGCATAAATAATTAAAAAAAGCCTTTTTGGTAATTATGTTTTTAAACATTGTAATGAATTGTTTGTTGGCGGGTGTAAACACGGAATATGAAATGGAATATATTGTCACTGTTAAGTCGCCAAACGTAGCGAACCACTTGAGATGACCTATAAATCAATAAATCTTTGGGGATGTCACATCCCTGATAATTCTGGGAAGGTGTTTTTAATAATTGCGTATTTTTTGGTTAATGATTATTAATCTTTTTTTATTTAAGTAAAAGCATTTTTGATATTACGTAGTTTATTGTTTTTATTTTGTAATTAACATTTTTTTTGGTTATTTCAGAATTCTTCGAAGAGAAGATTCAAGGATATCTACATTTTAAGGTAATTTGAAAAAATCTTCTTATTTCGTAGTAATTAAGATTCTAACCAGTCCTTTAATTATGCATAATACGGGTACTGTTAATTCACCCAAAACATAATACATGGATTTGTAGGCTATATATGCTTCTGATAGCGATGTCCTTACGAAAAGCCACTTAGAAACAGCCTCTTGTCTTGCATGCACCTTCTTATTGTTATTAGAGAAAAGGGGGACAACAAGTCTAAACGATAATCATTTAAAAATAGTGGCAGTTTCAAAATTTCCTCATCCAAAAAGTGTTTTTTTTTCCATAATTGTAACATATTTTTCCCTAGATCTAAAGGAATTTCATAATAACACTGCACCTGAGATTCACTGACCTAGCAACAAAATATAATTTGATTATTATTTAAAGCGTATTAAAATAAGCGTAATAATTATTTAAAGCGTAATAAAAAAAAAGTTTTAAATACGAAAATTACAAAATGACAATTAGAATCTTAAGGGTTTTTTTATATTAAAAGTAACATTTTAAATAATCAACTAATGTTAATAACAAATTAAAACACAATAAACAAAAATAAAAATCTATTAATACTTGCAAAATACTATTCAGTATAAATTTGGTGTCAACAAATTCCATAGTCGCTGCGTACCCTGCAGCTAACAGATTCCCAAAGGTCTGCACGCTTCCATGGCTTTGCCACTGAAGCACCGAGAGTAAGTTTTCGTATGAACTGTTTCTCAGAACAGAAAGTTCCATAGATGCTGAATTCATTTCGCACGTATTGGATTCGTTTTGGACTCGCTCTCTGGCAGTATTAATTAATAAGGAAGGGTAGATTTAATGTGTTATAAAATTATAAAACAAGTATGTCTAATTATCTTATATTTTTGAGAGTTCTCTGCACAAACGCACTTCAGAGAAAACCGCGACCGTTTGTAAATGTAAGATACTTTTGATGTGTTCGCATAGAACGATTCCTCGCGACTTAGTCATCTTCCTTTGAATAGAATAGAAACTAATATATACTCACAAGTGACCTTTATTACAGAAGGCACAAATTTGCTAACCTTTAACGATAATTGATATTGGTTTTTGTGGTCTGAATGCACCAATAAATCGAATGAATCTTTTGACCTCGGTGCTTTGTAACATAGCGTATATATATTTTTTAATTTTGATAAATATTTCCTCATGACGCTGTACCTTTATAATAACAATATGTGACTACAAGTTTCTGTCTGGTTTCGCCCAGTTTCCAGAACTTTTTTTAACGAAAGTTCGCCAAATGACCCGTTAATGAAAGATCCATTATAGCTCGTGATGGAGGTAACGTTACTGATAAGACCCGCAATTTAAAAGATGCCAGAGTTCATAATTTGAGAGTTATCTAGAGCGGAATTATGACGTGCTGTTTTATTTTTAGACATTGCAAACGCAAGCTGTGCAAATTTCATAACGCTGAAGCTCACCTTTCGAGAAATTCGATTGCTTCAGACAAAAATACAACTTTCTACTATACATATAGTAAATATAGTTTATCGTATATTGCATAACAATCTAGCTCACTGTGTCAGCATTTAAAAATGTAATAAAATGGATTGTCTGGTGAATTATCTATGGTAACTATCGATAAAGCCAGAGGGCATGGAGAAATGCCATAGAGAAGATTTCCACGTAATAGGTAGGTACCTATTAACTATAGTCTAATATTATACTGGTTAGTATATTCTATACGGAAAGAAAATAAAATTAACAAAACATTCGCCAACAGCATTTAAGGCAGAAAGGGGCGGGAGAGAAGGAGTATTTATTAGTTTGAAATAATGATAATATTATTACGCTATACGATAAAAATTATATTTTTAAAGAGAAAAACGTTAACTATGTATACATATTTTTTGATGTACATGGTTTTTTTTAAATTTAATAATTTTTTTTTACCAAAATTAATTTAGAAATATGACCTTTTTCTGAACGTCCTACGTATGTTATATAAAATATTTTGAAATGTTGAGTATCCTTAAAAAATACCTTGAGGGTTTTTCTTTAAAATGTGGAGAAGAAATTTAGAAAATTAAAAATAAAACATGGTGTACCGTCATTTTTTTATAAACACTACTTTAATGTTTTTAAAATTCGGATTACAAGACTATGATTAAGTTTATAAAAAAAAAAAAACGTTTTCGAATTGAATTGCAATTACTTTTCTCCACTCTGTTACATTATTTTTAATATTTTATAAAACGTAAGTAAGATGGTCATATTTCTGATTTTATTTTGATGAACGATAAATTTTGATAAATATAATTTAAAATATATAACGCATAGTTAAAAACTTCATGTTCATCGTATTGCATAATAATATTATCATTATTTTGGATTTACAAAAAAATCCCTCTCCGCCTTAACGTCAGAGTTAAATCAAAAGAGAATCATAACTGGGAACAAACACGAGATATGTCGGTTACAAAAGCAAGATATGTATGTATATATAATTTATATTACATAAATTTTGTGTTTAACACCTCATAAAATATCAAGTTATGCTTTTGCGTTTTGAAATTGCTTTGATTTAAGACATGTCAGGTAATAAGTTGGAGCAGCATATTTCTTGAACAGTTAGAAGGCAGTCTCAATGTTTGAACAGCATAACCGATGGGCAGAAACGGTGAAAGAAATAACATTATGGTTTAGGCTTTCGTATACATAATGCCATAGACAAAGTGAAAGGTTACTCCATAGACAAAATATTACAAAACAGGCTAACAGGTACTGAGCGACACGCCTAACCTCGCAGTCGATGGCGACGACACATAAGATATTGGGGATAGCAGTGCATAAGAAATCCCTAGACTTTTTTCTTTTTTTATCGAGGGGAATTAATTATCGTTTTTTTTATCGAGGGGAATTAATTATCGTTTTTTGAAGTCTATAATTGTAAAAATCTTGCGAATAATTCTTCGTTTACGGCTTTTCATATTTTTTTTTCCATTTTTATAGCTTTGTATCATAAAAAACATAATACTGTGAATAAATTCATGAGGTTGTCTACTATTATATTGTTTTAAATGAAAATTTATTACATTAACAGAGTTAATAACGAGAGTAAAATTAGTTTTTCGATATCTCCTAAAATGACAAAGTTATAATCTTTCTAAGTGAACTTGGAAAAAACCCATGACATCACGAGTCATAAATCAGTTCAACTTACATCTCGAATGACAGTAACGGATACTGCCGCACCTGTGATAAATATGGCCGCGCCAGACATTGTGAACCGTGACACACGCTGGCCGGCGAAATTATCAACATTTTGACTCGTTGTATTCGAATTTTTTTTAAATGTCTGTCCTCAGCATGCTCTAAATTAATATGATAAATTTATAAATTACTTGAAATACCATTCTAAGAGATGAGCTCATTGTAAATAAATAGAATAGTTCCTCGTTTAGCTGCCTGGAAAGTTAAATATGTCAAGCGGATTACAAAAACACCATAGACAAAGTGAAAGGTTAGTCCGTAGACAAAATATAACAAAACTGCCTAACAACGACAGGTAAGGTAGTCGATTTATGAGGTGAACCTCCAATTTTAAAGAGCAATTTATTGTTAAGTTCTTTGGAGGCGAACCGAGAATGGTTTAATTTTTAATAGCCATGGGAAAGTGGCCATTATCGATATTTACTGATTACGTCGTGATTTGCAATGTTTTAACTGGTTGGGACAAGTGGATCCATAACACTATGGGGAGGATGAAAAAAGTGGGAATGCAAAAGAGGAGAGGAGGACGAATGTTAGAAAGTAGGTAACTTACTATACAGATCTATTAATTGATCTTATCCACAGCCATCTTTAAATAAAGCTAACCAAACACCCAAAAGGTTTATAGTGCAGACCCTTTCACTGAGCATTATGTATCTACTTACTTGTGTTGAAAAGTCAGTAAGTTGGTTACCAGCTTTGATATTTTAATTTATTACATACTAGCTGATGTGTATCCGTCCTTGCCCGGGATTTTTTTTTTTCAATAAAATTATGAAGTTGGGAATTCTTGCTTGTCGTTTGGGTGCCATAATTAATCTATATCTAAGCAAGGAAATAATTGAAGTATGATATCGATTAAAATGAGGTTACATTAGCCTAGTTTGATAGTGCACTGGATAGACCAATAGGTCCTGGATTCGAGTCCCAGACGCGACCGTTACCTTCTTTTCCTGCGTCTCTTCTGTTTCATATTACAATTTTTGGTTTTTTAATATTATCTTCACAAATTATACCAATAAAAACCTATAAAAACTAATTATTTACCAAACTTTTCATCGCTTTATGTGATTCAAACTCAATCTATCCGACTGCCAGTCGTTTCTGTGCCGATCTCTTCAGGTGACGGCAGCATGCAACCATCTGTTCACCTGTTATTACGTAACAATATTTAAAAATCTGTTATGTAAAATTTGCGAATTAGACTAGGTCATTATTATTTATGATAATATGATCTCTGATAAGAACTGTCGAAGAATTCTAAGTGACTTTTTGCTTAACGGTTAAATTTGAATAGTTTAAAAAACATGCTATTTATTACCTCTCATACATATATCCACTTAACCTCTATTTTAGCAATGCACTAACCTACTTTAAAACAATTTTATTATTCTTACAATGGCGTGCAGTAACTTTTACTGAATGTATGAAAAAAAAAAACCAAAAAATATCTTACAACTTAAAAAAAAATTCCAATTGATTCTGTACAAAATTTGAAGTATTGAACTTAATACGTTGATCGAGAAAATCAAGTAAAATTTGACCGAATATCATGTAATATCATATAGTGCTTATTTCTTAACCCTATAGATGCCGCAGTATCAAATGTGATATTGGAAAGAATCCTTCATAGCCACATATGTGATATTTGAGTCATTTTTCGGTTAATGTTAGTTTAAAGGGTGTTTAATATAATTAATATCAATCAAAAACTTTCCATTTTTTTTAAGAATTGATACAATATTAATTATTGAAAATAACATCAATAACACACAGTGAAAATATGAAACAGTAATTCTGTCTTCACACAGAAATTGATACTCGAACTCAGAACTTTCTATCGGTTAGAAATGACGGAATTCAACAAGGTCTCGGTAGATTAATTAACAGAAACGCAAGTCCCGAATAGACAAGAGGTTCTGAGTTCGAATCTCAGTCGCCACTGTATACGAATATATATATTTTTATATATATTGTATATGTATATATATATATTTTTTTTATTATTATTCTGTGTGTCTTCTTCTGATTCATATTTTTTATTTGAACGTATTGATACTATTTTCAATCATTAATATTACAATGAAGTGTTAGCATAAGTTAACCTTAATTGTAAGATTTTTTTTGTACGCTTTGCAAAAATACTGCTTCGTAAGGGGAACGGCTGCAGTGCCTGTTTCATACAAAACTGAATTTTGGATTGGAGATCAAAATACCCATCCAAACGGAATGATCTATTTTTTTAAAATGAAAGGCTTAGTAAATATCTAGTACGGATGAGAAGTATTTTATTTATTTTTGTTTTAATTTTTTAAGTATGTGCCGTGAAAAAAAAAACAATTTTCATAATTTTAGAGGCAGCTTAGAAAAAAATATTTGCGAGTTTATCGTACTTTTTTAAAATAAATCATATTTGCTACGTAAGTACGAAATAAATACAAATATAAAAGTAAAACATTTAAAAAAAAAGGTTTTTTCGGGTTGATATTTTAAATTCTGTATGGAAAATTTGTGTTTCACCGTAAATTGGTCGTTTTTAATTTAATTTAAAGTCCACCATAATTCTTATTTTAATATTTTAAAAATAAAATTAATTTAATATTTTTTTCATATTTTCAAAGCTGATGGGTTAAAACTTTTTTTAAATCACCGTTAGCCCCTAAATAATTGTTAAAGATGCCTCTAAAATCGCGAAAAATCAATTTCTTTAATGGCCGATATTTCATAAGGTAAAACAAAAATAAATAAAATACTTCTCATCCGTACTAGATATTTACTAAACCTTTAATTTAAAAAATAGATCATTCAGTTTGGATGGGTATTTTGATCTCAGATCCAAAATTCAGTTTTGTATAAAACAGGCACCGCAGCCGTTACTCTTAAGGCTTTGATCTAAAATTTGGTATATATATGATCCTTCTTCTCATCTTTCCAATATTAAGTATTTTGGGCAATGGCACGTAACTCTAGCTCTCTGCTCCTATCATAATTGAATCTGAATACTACATACCTGGGTGCCGCACACTATAATTGGTTACATCGAACATTCCCAAGCAGAAAATGTTTATTATTTCCCTTCCATTTCTGACAATAATTACAATTTGCAATACATAATATGGCGTCAGTCCAGATACAACATGTAGATATCTGCCTCTCTTAACGCAGATCGACATTGCGTCAGATTCACCAAACAACATCCGACACTCGCCTAACAATCGTAATACATAATAATTATCAAAAACTTTCATCCAAAGTCTGATCACTCTCGTTTGTAGGGGGTCCATAACCATTGGTAAGTGTATGGGCATCGCAGCAAATGTTGATGTGAATACAGTGGCTACTCACACAGCTTACATTGCTTGCATACAACATGTTTCAAAATTATTATTATACTTCAGAATTAAAATTACTAGATGCAGAGAGCACTGTAAACCTTTTTTTTTTAATTTTTAAACTTTTCCAACATTCAAATTCGATCAACGTTTACACTTGTTATCCCCTTTTTTAAAAAAAAAAGTAATAAGTGGGCGATTACGCTAATGATTGAGACAAGGGGCTGTTTCTCAGTGACGTTTCGCTAGAACATCGCTATCGGGTGTGTCGCTCAGATTAACTTTAATTGTGCTACCTTTATCGGTCGTCGATATAATGTTATTAAAATAAAATAAATTTGAAGATACTCAAGAAAAGAATGAAAAGTGGCAATTATTTGAATGGTTTAAGAAAAAAATATAACAAAATATTAACGCCGAATGATTCAAACGATTTTACTTCAACAAAAAATTCGAAACCTGGTGGAGTGGGAAGCTGTTTTACATTTGAAACTTCAATTGAAAATATATGTCGCATATTTGCGCCACGTTGCAGGTTGGAAGAGAGATACCTATGATTAGCAAAGGCTAACGTTGCTTGAAATAGCTTTATCATTATATGATTAGATCTAAAGAGTTCCTAGAACTTCCCAACCTTCATATTCCACTTCTCCTTTCCAGTTTCCTACAGCCTCACAACACCGGTCTGTGTAAGAAGGAACGTTATTAATTGTTTTTGTGTTTAATTCGTAGAACTCCATTTAATTTTTTTTTTAAATTTAATGTAAATCAAATTTAATAATGTTATTATTAAGTTCTGCAAAGTATTTTTAGTTGTTATTATTGTGACAGCTATTTACTTGCAGAACTTAATAATAACATTATTAAATTTGATTTACAATATTTAAAAAAAAAAAAAAAAAGGAACGTTATAATAAATTAGACAACAATTTCAAATTGACGCAATAAAAGTGAACGTAATAAAAAAATAAAATTATATACGGACACATGATATTAAATTATGCATATAGAATAATCTCTTACGACTTTAACATATATTACAACGTTGTAATAAATAGTCACATACAGCTGTCATAAAATTCAGCTGCATTGTTAGGAATTCATGTTCTTACATGTGTATAAATTACATTTTTCACATTACATTGGATATTATTAATCCGAAGCCTTTGCATTTTTTCTACACTGCATATAAAATTAACCGAAAAAAAAAAGTATTAAGATATGAATTATTGGCACGCGAAGGAAGATTATAGATATGATCTTGCAACCTAACAGGGTTTAACGGTCACGGTGTGTTTTCTCATAGATTTTGGAATTGTTATTAATTTATTGCATTATAATGTTCTTCTAGTAATATTTTAACATAATTACGAACTTAGTTAATTTTTTTTATCAAACTTTCAATATACTTGACCTAATTCATAATCCTTATATAAAACCATGCACAATGTGACCTAAGAACGGGGTACCCCAGTAAGGTCACATTTTTGCGACTTTTTTGTTAAACATTATGAAATAAATAATTAAATATATGATAATAAGCAGGATGTTTCGATAGCTCTGAAAGAATTCCAATTCTGGAACTGGCGGCGAAGTTAATCTGGAGAACCAGATGATAAAAAAAGGTGAAGGACGGACTGAAGGGAAACGGGAGGATGCCACAGAAATTGAATAAGCCTACCTTGTTCGTGGATATCCTTAGCACTTAAATTCACCTCTACGAGTTTAACTGAAGCTGGCAATATCTCCTTCCAGTGACAATAAGAATCGGATCGAGTAGGGAGGGGTGGGTAATCAACTATGTGGCAATTATGCATTTAAGATTTCAAAACACGGGCACTTGAACAATACTAAACTAGGGTGATATTATTGCTTTTTTAAAATTACATTACCTAGATACATTTATATAACACTTAACACAATATAAATTATATAATATTGTGTATTTAACTAATGGAAGTTGAGAATATTTAAGCAACTGAAAATTTATTAAAATGTGTAGAAGTGTCTTGTCGATTTTATTAGTTCCCAGATACACAGATTGCCCATTGTAAGGAAACAAATTCTCCAGTTGTGCGTGGTGTAATATTTTGTAATTAGTGTTTTTTTCAATCTGTCTGCTAAGCGTGTTATGAATAAATTTAATTGATATTATTTAATACGTTTTCAGACTCCTCTTTACCCCCATTTGGTTATTATTCGACCAATACATGACGTTTTGCTGGTTTAGTAACACGTAACTTTACAGAGATATCATTATTTTTTACTTTGTATTTTTCAGGGATGTTCAGATTTGCGTTTTTTTATTTTTTTTTTTACATGAATACCGCACAAGAGTCCCAACTGCTCCCAACCGCCTGGAGCCAGTGAGACTATGGCTTCCTTAATTGGGGAATGTTGTGAGGCTGAAGGTGGGGAGGGGAAGGAGAAGACGAAGAGGAATATGGTGAAATACCTTACTATTCAGATCTGGTCACTAAATACGGCTAAAAGCCATTTCAAGCATTGTTTCAATTCTGAACGGTGGTCTTTCACCAGGACGATACTGAGAGTATCTTCTACTCTGGAACATGCGCAAATATACAATATATTATTTTTAAATGAATTAATTGTGAAACAACACAAATTAATTAAATAAAATTTACTTTCGCACGCCGAGATTTGAACCCGCAACCTTGGGATTCGTCGTCTAGAGCCTTACCCCTCGACTGTGGAGGCCGTGAGAATTAAATGTAAATTAAACTAATTGATTTTTGTTACATTTATTTTTATATTTGAAACGACTTACTACCTGTATATATCAGTAGCGTGCATTTATCTATGACCATAGATAGGCAGTGTAGTTTTACAAATTCAGGTATGTATTGCACCTTGAATAATTGTAAATAGGCATTTTATTAACATCTGCCATTAATTGGTATGGCCAGTTTCTTTCCAAATTCATAGAATTAAATCAAATGTGGAAGATTCAGAGTGGAAGATACTCTCACTATCGCCCTGGTGAAAGACCACCATTCAGAATGGAAACGTTGCTTGAAATAGATTATAGCCGTGTTTGGTGACCAGATCTGAATAGCCAGGTATTTACTCCACCTTCCTCTTCCCCTTCTCCTTCCCCTCCCCAATACCTTCAGCCTCATAACATTCCCAATTGGGGATGCCATAGTCTTACTGACTACAGATGGTTGGGACTCTTGTGGGGTATTTATATAAAAAAAAATGTTTTTTTTTTAATTTTTAAAATTATTTTTAAAGTTCCTTTTTTTCAGGGTAGGCACAGCTTTTCAGGCTTTATGGACTGCACGCCACTACTATATATACACATTATTATGGATTCCATCTGCACATTATACAAATAATCTGATAATGTGTCATATTTCGTACAATTCTGAACTCATCAATACGTCATTTTGTATTGGTTTTTGATGAGTTGGTACATAGTTGCGATTTGTTGATATTAACTCATTAGTTATAATCTGTTGAGAATAATCCACTAGTTAAAGCAAGTTATAGGTGTATAATTATAGGTGATAGATGAGATGATTGGGGGGCAATGAGGAAGCGACTCAAGAAAGAGGTGTATAATGGCATTTCTTATTAAGAAATGTGGCATTTTCACTAAATATATTTACTTAAAGGACTTGTAAAAAATTTCTCCTCGAAGGTGATAACAATTAAAATAAATATTACATTTTTACAACGATATTTTTTTGGGTTTGCTTAATTATTATTGAGGTTTAATTCATTTTCCATACTGGCGTCTGAATTGCAACAAGAAATATCAACACCATTGTTCTCGCTGAAGCAGACACAAAAGTTTCAATATTATTGACACAATCAATAACAATTTCACGTTTGTCAAAACAGAGCTGCAAATTCCACATTTCTTAAGAATAAATCCATAAAAAAAACTGTAATATATGATATATCTAACAACTAAAAAGGGCGTAAACAGTGGTACCCACGTATTTTTAATTTTAAGAAAAAAATTACCATCCGTGCTAAAATCTAATCGGAATTACTTACATCAATATTTAATTTATTTATTTATTCATTAACGTCCTAAAGGGCTTCTACATATTTTAACATTAAAATGATTATGTGTACAGAACTTTAAAAAAAATAACATGATGCATAGTTGGTATATAAGTGTAACATATATGAAGGTATAATAATGTATTAGTGCATGACACAGAGAAATTATGAAGGGAAAGGTTTTTAATTTGTAGATACTACTTTTTTTTAAAAATAGTAATAGTCTGATCTACATGATACATAATACACAAGAGCATAATATAATACTCGTATAATTTGAGTGCACGACATTGTGAAAAAAAAATCATTGTGTTTTTATATTTCGGATGATGTAAAAATGTATGAAATTTCATAATATAATAATATAGTATATCATACGTAGAAAGAAAAAAGAGGAACAAGTTTTTGGATTGTAGATGAGTACAAGCTCACCAGCTAACTGGGGAAGGGTGTTTTGCAAACACATATAACCAATAAGTTTTCATTCTGAGGGATGATATTGTTCGATTAAGTCAGACCGCATCCGGAGAACTTAAATGTGTTTTCAAGTTGTTTTTTTGTTGCCGATCCCTCAATCTAGCGTAATACATTATTCCCACTGTCCATCTGTTCTCCAAACAACGAGGCTCATCTGTTAAAGATCCGAGATAGTTTAATAAGCGTTCTCAGATGACTTGCCGGACGCGTTGTTGTCTTTTTTACTGTCATCGTGTTGCGCAAACAAACTAACTAACTAACTATAAGCAACCACCGTCATTGTGGGAGATGATGAAATAGCCAGTCGTATTCATTGGATACCTACTGTACTCGGAGAGGTCTGCAATTTTATTCAGAAAATGTTTAAACTTAAACTTTAAAAAATCAAAAAACTCTAGGACCTTTTAACTACATGGCTTAAAAAATATGGCCAATTGAGTGCCCCAATAAAAAAACAACCTAAAAGTATAAGTACAGACCGGTCGGTGGCTGAGTTGGCATCGCGTTTGGGTCTCACTCAGGCGTCGTGAGTTTAATTCCTCGGCTGGCTAAGTCCTCGATTTACGACATAAGCAACATCTTACGCTTACTGTGATGGTAATAGGAGATTTTCAAATATTGTAAGGTTATTCGTAACCAGGGAATATTTGTATTTCTTTTAAAAAAAAATTATTTTAATTTAAAATTTTAATTCAATTTAATTTAATACCCAGAAAGAGGTTGATGGAATTTGTGAATAAATATGGGAACAAAACAGGAAATACCGTAACATAATAACCTCAGCATCCCACTTTGACCTCTACCGACTCTCCTCCATCATACGAAGAAGAAAAAGAAGTCTGTCAGATAGAAAAGTCATGGCCTAAAGTTACTTTTAAACTAGAAAGACCTTAGACCACATTCCATGCACAAAACAGCAAGTTTTACGATGCCTATTGGCTTTCGCTGACAATTTATTTTATTTATTTAATAATTGCAGATAATATTAACAAATCTCAAATGAAATATGAAACAGAAAATACACACAAAATAAAAAAAAATTGATCCCGGAACCTCTATCCTACCGGGATAACACTTTACTACTGATCTTATGAGACCTAATTATTTTCCGTCAATTTTATCGATATGGTATTTCAATTTAAGAATTACCAATATCACCCTCAATTAATTCCCATATTTCTGGCTGCTACATTTTGGTATAATTGCAAAGTTCGGCTGAAATATATTTAAACGTAGATAGTACCTGTCCGAATTTAATTCAAATGGGACATTTTGTAAGTTTTCTATAAGTCTAGAATGATATTCAATTTATTATAATAACTTATTGAAAATTACATAAACCTCATTGTAATATTTAATCATTGAATATAATATTAACAACACCCAAATATCAAACCGGAAAAACACAGAAAAAAAGAGTAACGGTCGTATCTGAGAATGGAACCTGGAACCTATGTATTGCCGGGACAATACTCTACCAATACAATAATATTTTAACTAACTAACCATCACGCTGTTTCCTTGCAGGGGTAGGCAAAGAGGACGGACCGCCCAACAACTCGATCTTGGCATTCACTTCTTGCTTCATTCACATTCATAAATCGTCTCATACATTATCTTCTATTATTCCGACTTCTGACATGGCCCGACTCAAGTATTTGATTAACTTGATCTTGCCATGTCTTCCTCGGACGTCCCCGGCTTCTTCTTCCATTCACATTTGCGTCATATATTCTCCTTACACTCCTTTCTTCGTTCATTCGCTCTACATGCCCAAAACTATCTAAACGTTCCTTTCATAATATTGCTCATTACGCATACTTTACCTTGCATTATTTACGAATCTCAACATTTTTCACATGATCATACATGGTTTTACCACACATTCGTATCAGAGATCTCATTTCTACTGCAATCAATCTACCATAATATTTTCCTCAATTAATTCCCAAATTTTTAGCAGCTATCTTTCGGTATGATTGCAAAATTGTACCCGAATATATTTGCTATATAGATAGTGTATCGGATATACCTATCCGATTTTTATTTAAGTATATATGACATCTACTGACTTGTCTAGAATGAATTTTCAATTTATTGGAGCTTGTAAACCTCATTGTAATATTTAATAACTGAAGGTAATTTTAACAAATCTCAAATTATATATGAAACAGAAAATAAAAAGGTAACGGTCGCATCTGGGAATCGAACCCACTACATCTGTCTTACCAGGACAAAACTCTAGACTGATAAAATATTCCAATAAGGTTTATAAGTTTCAATGAGTTATATTTTCATATGAAGCGGTAACTTGGTGATGTGAAATTATTTAGTATACAACCAGTTGTATACTGCCCTGAAGAAGCTATGGTAGTAGCGAAACCCGGTCGGCCAAAGTATAAAATAAAAGTTTATGTTTTATTTTTTAAATTCAATAAGTTATTCCAATAAACTGTTTTTTTTTTAATATTTTGATAGAAAGAAATTTTACTTTGTGGTTTGACATAATAATAAAATAAATTACTTTGTTTATAACCACTAAATTTATTATTTTTTAACTCGTTAGTTTAATTGTGTGCCCTGACGATGCTTGTGTTAAACGAAATCGTCGGTCTTAATAAAAAAATAATAAATTTCGTGCTTATTAACAAAGTGTTTGTTTTATTTCATTGATTTTTTTATTTATTTAAAAAATAATTATTAATGTTAACCGTACAATATGTAACCGTTTTTAAGTACCAAGACCATCATCTTAACCTGTTTTAATGCTATCTTAGTTATCTACGTCCATTAAAGCTGAGATAGGACTAAGATACTGTATACAGTTGATGCTGCATTGAGATCAGCGAGCACGATCCAGTTTTTATGCGTTTCCAGATGGATGTATCACAACACAGCGAGTGTACATTTCGCTAGGCAGTACCCATAGGTCATACAGGCAGTGTTAACTGAATGCACTGAAGAAATAAAATGATAGAAGTGTTTTATGGGCTTGTCCACAAAAAATAAGCTCTATTTGTACTTACTCGCAGTGAAATTGGTAAAGAAATTACCTAACTTACTAGCATACACGCCCCGCAGTGCTATAGTCCCATACAAGCACCTCCGTGGTTGAATGATTATGAACCTCGGCTACTAATCCAGAGGTCACAGGTTTAAATCCCGGCGTGCATTTTATTCTTTTAATTTTTATTTCCCGATTTATTATTTAAAAATAATATATATTGCATATTTTCGGCACGTTCCACGCTGGTAAATACTTTCAGTATCATCCTGGTGAAAGACAGAATCAAAACGTTGCTTGAAATTACTTTAGCCGTGTTTGGTGACCAGATCTGAATAACCAGGTATTTCCCTACCTTCCTCTTCCTCATCCTCTTCCCTTCCAGACGGTAGGGAACAGTTGGGACTCTTCGGCGATTCTAATATAATTTAGTAACACGATACAATTTGGCGATTCATTATTATAGCGTCTGTTGCTAATGAATATAATGTCGTATGTTAAATAAATATTTGCTTTTAAAACGAAAATCATAATTTACACAAGAAACTGAACGTTTTTAATATAAAAGTTAAAATCTTCACTAATTAACTTATTTTACTAACAACCTAAAACACGAGGGTCACAGAAAAAAAATTGATATTCGTAAAATACTATTGCGTCCAAATTCGGTTTTGAGAAATATAGTCGCTGAGCACCCAGGCAGCTAATAGATTGCTAAAGGTTTGCATTCTTCTACGGTTGGCCACTGGAGCGCCATGAACATAGGACTGTTGAACTATGTCTTAGAACAGAAAGTTATATAGATGCTGAATTCAAAACGCACGTATGGATTCCATTTCGGACTCGCTCTCGAGCAGCATTACTACGAGCGGGTAGATTTTTTAGAACGAAATTTGAATGGCGTACTGTTTTAATGGTGGTAAAATTATAATTGCATGGTGCTCACTCCACAAACCTACTTTAGAGAAAAGCGTCACAGAGTACAGTCATATATGGTTTTATACGCATACGCCTTAGAGAACTCATTTCTGTAGCATTCTGTCAATTTTCATCCATCCACTTTTTGTAAATTCTTTATTAAACGGAAAATCAATTTCATTTCATGTCTATAGTGTATGCGTCGAAAGGTTTTATGTTGATTGGCGACAGTAGCGACATCTATTATCTTTTTAATATAGATACGGTATAGATGAGTGTGAATCAAAAGTCTAGGGATTGTGTTTCCACTGGTTGTATGGAAGATGTTCTATGGTCCGGGATAGTTCTTGCGGTTGATACAACCAGTTCTGGGTATCTAGTTCTGATGGAAGAAAGCCCGGTATATACTTGCAATATCGATTTTACTGATGCGGCGGTGTGATGGATGTATGGTAGATTGTACATAGATGTAGAATTACACAAACCTGAGGGTGGGGATGAAAGGTATGTTGTTAAACTTGAACAATTAACCATTCACTCAATTATATTGGGCTTGTGAACTGATCGAAATTATGGATGAAATTTAGAGTAACAATATACCTTACTCTAAGGGATGAACTGTTTTTTATATAGCAGTTTTTTTAAACTATTTTAAAAATAAGTTTACATCTGTACTAATTAAGGCAAAGTTTAAAATGTTTCCAGAGAGGAAACCACTTTCAGTATATACATATACACAGTGTTCGGAAATATAGAGAACCAACAAAAGTCAAAATAAAAAATCGATCTAGTAAAAGGTTAAAATAATTTTTTGACGCATTTTAAAAGACTGTAAACAGCTGATAGTAACTATGTAACTACAGATTATTTTTCAAATTTGCTCTAAAAAATTCCAATTTCGTACTCGTTTACTCGATATCTCAAATGGAAAAAAATTGTACTATAAAATCGTATCGCAAGGTATTGGAAATTTACCGGTTTGCTGGGTGTACCACGAGGTTCCGGACAACATGTATAATATAAGCGAAAAACCACCATTCAGAATTGAAACATTTGGTGATCAGATCTGAATAGCTAGATCCTTTCTCTCACTAATCTCTTTTCTCTCCACAATACCCTCACGCTCGTAACATACCCCAATTTATGGATACCATTGTCCCACTGGCTCCAAACGGCTGAGAGCAATTGGGACTCTTGTGCGATATTCATGTTTGTTTTTCCATTTATAATTTTTAAACGATCGCAGCGCCCTCAATTTTTGTCTACTTTTAAATGCAGACTATGCATGAAATTGTTTTAGATCTGAAGAGACAGGTACCTACCTACTAACCAAGCTTCTTCTTCTCAATCTCCTCACCTTCCTCACGTCGTTCAGCCTTATAATATAACCCGATTTAGGGGTGCTATAGTCCTGCTGGCTCCGGACAGTTGTGACTTTTGCGCGGTATCGTATAACAAAAATTTCACTTTCATAATGCACAGTTGTAAACCTGCAAAAACCTTCCGAATCGATCAAAACATTACTCAATGATCGTAAAAGTACAGTGTTAGCCAAAAAAAAAAAAAACACAACAGTTGTAACACTAGTAAGAAATTGATTATTGGTTTACTTGGTCACGACTCGACAAGAAAAAAATGCTGCAGTGGATATTCGTTACTTTTCTTCCTCTCGATTTAATTATGAAATCACTTTAAAAATTGTGACGAAACCTCGACAGTAAAAGAAATAATACGTGAAATATTTTATAATACAAGGTGTCCGAGGGTAAAGCGCAGTTACTTGGTGAATCATTGGAATACATTTTGCCTGCACCGGCTATAACAAGTTGACCGAGGAATTGAGACAAGGTTGCTCTTCGGACAAATCTCGATATGATGTTCTGAAATCTTATTTTTTTAAACGCTATTTGGAAAACCATTTATGATAGATACCGATCCTGTTCTGGTAGGCGTCCTCTAAAACGTTGTTATGTGTTTCTATTGTATTTGTATTTTTCGAGCCAGTACATTTATTTATGTTATGTAACAATAATTAACAGTCCCATGATGAGTTGAATCGATAACTCATCGGAGTGTAACATCGTTGTATGCCTTTTTGAAAATATATACAATATAAAAATCAATGTAAGTTTGTTTGTTTGTTCTCGATGTTCTCGAAAATTATTCTACCGATTTCACTGAAAATAAAACAGTTTATTTTATTAGTGCCGGGAAAGTTTAGAAAGAAGTTTGTATGAAATCCAATATGTGAAACTGTTTCAATAACGTTTTAAAATTTTTGTATGAAAAACATTGAATCCGCCATGTTTTATTTAGGTTAGCCCACAGATATAATACTTTGGTTAGCCACAGATTGTATATTCAAAAGAAGAAGGTTTTTTGGGTAGAACATTTAAAAAATGGAAAACACGACTAGGTACCTACTGAACTTTATTATTTAGATACATTTTGAAAAAATAAACGATTGGAATGAAATAAAATATTCAAATGAATGTTTCTCTATTCGGAGATAGTTACTTTCGCTGTCATATCAATTATAGCACCCTAAGTACAAGTGAAAAATCCCAAGCAAGGCCGGGTACACATCAGATAGTTGGAAATAAAAAAAAAATTATAAATAATAGTACCTACGTACAGGAAAAATATTTTTAAAAAAAAATCTAAATTACATTATTTTTCTCCTTAAAATTGTCACACCTAAAAAAAAATTGTAAGAAAGAGTGGCAACATCGCAGACCTACGAATATATCTGACCTGTATCCATGGAAACCGTACACGAACAATAACAATCAGCGAGATTTTATACGTTTCAACAATATTGCACAATGAGGTTATCTCCTAAAAAGAAATTTCATATTATTCACAAATTTATCATATTAATTAGAACATGCTGAGGATAAAACTTCTTAAATTTCGGGAAATACCAAATAGTACCGAATATATGGCAAACGTAAAAATGTGCCCAATAGGGAAATACGCCAAACACGCGCCCAACAATCGTACATGGTTAACATTTGTCACATGAGAACGGGTCTCTTCTATTCGATCTTTTATTCAACAGCTCGGCTGTGAAATTATCTGCCGGCCTCTGTGTTTCCTCCCTCCTACAATATGGGTCTCTTCAAGACCCAGGTTCATTTCTTCCTATCCTCCAAAAGACCGTCCACACAGCATCCCTAAAGATGACATAGGTCTTGAGCGAAATTATTTCCCTCAGGGCCTCCTTTGTGTAGTAACTGTAAAAACAAAAATAAGTGACATTTTAGGAAAATCTCCGGCGCCGAAAAAGCCGGCGCGTGACAGAATCGTGTGACGTCACGGTACATAAAATGGCTATTGCGGCAGTGTGCCTTACTGCCATTTGAATTATGAATTGTGTCTTGAGACGTCACGGGTATTTGTTTAACCCAGGTTCACTTTGAGAGATCATAACTTTTTTTTGTTATGTTGTTACATATATGTTTATCATATGTTAGCATTATCAGCCATTTTGGATCAGTGGTTTGTTTTTTGACAATTGGAATTAAGATAAATATATTGTAACTTAACTTTAACTTTAAAGTTAGTATTAGGTTTCGAACAAGAAACTCCCGTTAGTCAAACTACTAAAAAGTAGTTTATCGGGACTTTTTGCCTTATGTTTTGAAATATTTCTTGAAGTTAATGAAAAAAAAAATTTTAATCGTGTAGAATCACCTCCGAAGTTACTGCACTTTACCCTCGGACACCTCGTACGTAAAACATGTTATTATTTAGGTATTTATTAATAATAATAAAAACGTATTTATTGCAATTTCGAGCAAACCCTGTATTTAATGTACAACTTGGCAGTGGTTATTAAAGAAATTTCACATTGTTGTTTATGTAGATGTAATTTGATTGTTTGAGGCAATGATTTAATGAACGCGAGATGTAAAATGTACTCGCTTATTATCACCAGCCTGTGTTTATCTGTTGCACGATGAAGGCCTCCTGAAATTATACCTTAATTTACACCTTGGGATATCAAAAACACTCCTGCCTTTGTCAATAGCTGATACATGAATAATATAAAGCGAAGGGTACGAATTGGTAATGAAAAGCCACTTGTTTCGTATCAAAGTCAATAAACTATAGATAGCCACTCAAACTTGTGATTTTTATGACCTTCGCTTAACAGTGGTGGATCTATAAGCTCCTTGGTTATGGTTTCAGAGGTCGCTGATTCGAAACCCGGCGTGAACAACTAATTATATCGATTAAGGAACAGCACTCAGAAATGGCTCTAAACATCACTTTACAAGTTTTTAACTTAGCAATAGTACAAATTATTTATCTGTAAATATATATGGTTTCAAAAGACAAAAATCCTTGAATTTTAATCCTTACATTCTATGAAATACTTCCAAAATGTCTGAAAATACCTGTGGTTTGAAAACCAGTGAAAGTAAATTTGAACTTTTTACCTGAAATTCTAGTACGCATTTCATACACAATTTAAAAGGTTACAGTTTGAGGATTGTTGTATTTTGAATTATTCGTAATATTTCTTGAGTTAGCAACCTTAAAATTCTATATATGTAGTTAGGAAAATGTCTAAGGTTTCCATTTAAAAAGTTATGAAATCCATCCTGTAAACGTTTAAAAAGGCTAGAATCACTTTTGCAATAAATTCAAAATCACTTTGTGGTGTCATTTTTAATAAAATTATTTCGAAACATTTTGTACAAACCGCTATTTATTTATTAAATGAATATATTAATTTGCATGTAAATTTTCCGAAACATGTTTATATTTACATATTAAATATTCGTTCATACAAAACATTTCTTATTCATTTTGTTTAAAGAGGTCTTCACTAGTTTTCCAACTTCAACTCTTTTAATTATTTTAATATGCATTTCAAAGAATTTAATAGAATACAGTTAAAGAATTTTATTAAAAGAAAACGTTATCATTTTTTCTAACTGCAAAGAATTTATAGATTGATTGTTCTAAAAATTTTCAATGTGGCGTTAAGCCCCCTTTTGAGTACTGAAAAACGTTACTTTCGTATGGCGCATTTTTATGACATTCTACCTCAAGTGCACATTATTCGAGATTTAACAACTTAACCTAATAACAATAACACACACAGATAAAAAAAACTATATTAAGGGTGATATTCGCACATAAAATTATGGTATAGTGTAATTTACATCGTTTAAACAACCTAACTTAGTAAAAAAAAAAAAAAATGCATTTTCTTTAGATTACAAGGTAAGTAAGTCCTAAGGAAAATGGTTTCTCTCAGGGCCTGTGTCTTCTGTGTAGAGATTCTTTCTAAGGAAAGGAAGGAGAGGAAATTCTGAAAAGGAAAATGGTATGAGAGATGGGTAGGAATCTGGCGGTCAATGTGTCCAGGAGTGACAGAAGTATTAATCCAACCCTACCACTGCGTTGCAAGGCGATGGGTCAAGAAAGTCCGGATGGAGATGTCAAGGGGTTCCGCTTAACCGGCCTCTCTCGATCTGTTCCACCACGCAGCTGATGAGACAGATCCGCCCCCAAGACGTTGAGAAATCACACCCCACGAACTCGGACACCCCTCCCATGTCACCTGCTGTAGCGAACCACTTCGAATAACCAATGACATAGGTGTTGGTCATCTAATAAATAATTCCGGGACGGCCGTACCCATTCTCGACTAATTAATTATTAATAATTCTAAATAACTCTTGAGTATAAATAACTCATGAGTCTAAATATCTCATGAGTCTAATTAACTCGTGATTCTAAATAACTCATTAGTCTAAATAACTCATCTGTCTAAATAACTGACGAGTCTAAATAACTCATGACTATAAATAACTAATGACTCTAAATAATTCATGACTCTGAATAACTCAGGGTGTGAGTAAATCTCCAAGATGAATTTGCTAACAATTAGTTTATCTCTCAGGTTTGGCTGATCATTGTCAGACGGTAATTATAAATCTAAATACACAAAAGCATTGTCTCGATAATTTAAATAGGGCGCCCTAAATATTATCATTAAATTAACAATTAAATTGAAGATACCCAAAACTCTTTTTTTTTAAACGTCATGCAAATTTAAATATTACTTTTAGATATTTTGTGAGTACTTTTATAACAATATTATGATTAAGAAATCAAAAGACTATTTTAAAATAATTCATTCAAAACTCTCGATCGATGTGGAAAATTGGAATTGTGACACCGATTCTAATCGGCCCCAGAAATAATAAGAGAGAGCATAAAATCGGCAGAGGCTTCGCTTAGCGGCCTCTGTGCTCGATAAACAACAATGTTTACTGTATTCGTAGCTGCTTCGAGTGCAGAGGTCCCCAATTTGATTCCATTAAAAAACAGAACATTGAGGAAAAGAAATGAAATCTTTAATTTAAGTGAATAAAAAACATACCTAACAAAAACTAACCTAAAACCATTTATTTGATCGTGGTCTGTTTTGTTACTGTTCTTTTTTACACGGTTATCCCAGATTCGATCCCGTACAAGTCTAAACTATGAAAATATTATTTTAATATTTTTATTTATTTATTATAATAATAAATTTTTTAGAATAATAATTGTTTTTTTTCGAAGATGTATAAAGATAATAGTGTAATATCACATATCATATCATCGATTTCATGGAAATTAACGTAAATCGTGTTTTGATACGAGTTCGAGTACCTCAAACGCGACTTTGGCATTGGCCCGACGATACATAGAGTATTTACGTACATGGTAATATCAACAGTGTTTAGTAAATATGTAAATTTGAAGTTCAATAAACACAAATATGAAAACATAAGGATGTACGAGTATGTATAAAAAATACTAATTTACTTTTTTCGTTTTAAGAATCCTAGTAAAAGTTTTGATCTTATGAAAGCCTTATGGTCATCATGAGTAATATCTTCTAGAGGTCAAAGTTTTCAAAAGTTCAAATTCCAAGACCAACTTTTTCATAAATTTTCTGTTAGTAATTAGATCGGTGCGGGTCTCATATTTTCGTATCGAGTATTTTCAATCAAAGGTCTGCTCATATTAACTTATTAAAATGGCGAAATATACGCTAATAATTCCAACATATACACTAACAATGCCCAAATATGCACTAACAACACCAAAAAATATGTATTAATTTACATGATGGAAACACGATTTGACTTTTGGAAATCAATCCTTTGGGAAATTTATGATATCACGGAGGAAACATCGAAATTCAAAGACGGCCATCTCTGCTACGAATCTCATTTTTTCAAAACTGCCCAAAGGAACCGGCTCCTAAAATAACCCGTTTCTTCGGAAAAGACTAAAATATCGACCATTTCTAATTTGACTACCTCATACTTTGAAGAGTAAAATGGCTAGAATATGCACTAATAACCAAAAAGACTCATGCAAGCCTCATTCGTAAATAAATATGCAAATGCATATAATACGATGTTCATTTATCATATTAGTTCTTGTCGTATTAGGTGAATCATTAATTAAGTTTTGATGATTTAAATGATTTCTAAATGAATTAAAAAATTACTTTGTATTCACCACTTTATTAATATACACAGATATCAACATATTTCGATAGCGATGCTTTCTTCATCAGGAATATATAGAATACATGTTTATGATTTCTGATCAATATTGATTGTATTAAGCAAATCCTCATTTGAGTTACCCTCTTATTAAGTAAATTATCATTAAACGTCTGCTCTGATTATACCTATTTTACATAGAATATTGCTAATTTATCTCAAAAGCGTTCTGGTCCTTTAAAGTAAATTCTCTTAAGCATTTCTTATTTGCTAAAGTTACCTGAGCGCTCAATTAAACCTTTTTTTTATTGATCCGAAATCATGGGATAATTTAATATTTGAGAGATTTTTGTTTATTTTACGGACCCATCTAAAATGGGCAAATTCATTTATTTTATTTCAATTAATTTGTATACTTATTAGGGGTTAAATTAAACAATTGTGTGTTTTTATTTATTTGTGTGTTTATTTCAATTCAGATATAGAATTACGTGGAATTATGGGATGGGGATCTACGAAATCTTAGTATATACAGAATCTGAATACAATTAAAAAAGGAATCATAAAGACCTTACTTAAAGTACCCGTAATAATGTCTTCGATAGAAATTTTTAAAAATTTTGACGTACCAAGTGCACTAAAAAAAATACTATTGAAATTCTTCAATAATATGGAACCTCCCACTAGACTATGTATTTGTAACACTAGATCGAATTAAAATGATAAAAAACATTCCAAATGATAAAAAAAAACACTTTCTGACACAGAACTAAATATATTTTGCAACAATACTCAGACGACATCTTTTCCCAGGCATGAAACTAATAGAAAAGTTTAATAAGCACAAGTCAAGAATTAAAGTCTGGCTGAAAGAGGTCAATGAAATAAACTTAAAAATAGCACTAAAAACGATATTGAAAACGCACCTAATTAGATGAACTCAAATTAAATAACTCTAATCCCCCTCAGCACAGGACCTCCTAGTGAGGAGGACTAAGAAAAGACGCTAAAATATCAAATAGCTTAAAAAATGTTTTAATTAATATACCACTTTATATTTTAACTATTATTCTGCAAACATTTTTATAGTTACATCCATCGACCAACAATACCTTTACAGGGCATGCGGGTATTAAAAATGACACCCCGACCAAAATAATTTGGTTCCCGAAAACATTTATCAAAAAGAAAGCGCATTATCTCCTAGTCAAAAGATCACAATAAATATTGCTAATTACCTTTTGTTGATCTACATTGAGCAAATTTGTCTCCCAGCAAGTTTGTATCAACAGAATGGCTAACTTTATCGAGATCATTTTTCAAACTCAGAATTGAAACAGTTAGATAGGAACTATCGCGGAGTTTATTATTGACAATTTAATCACCCATTTTCAAAAAACTGCCCAGCCGTAGTTGTATGGCGATGTATGGGTTCGTGACGTGTGAATGTATTCAAGTTAGTTACAACAGTAGTTTTATCAAAAACTATACGCTCAACAATGACTTTGCATGCGGCGCGGTACATGCAGTTGGGTTCATAAATTTCAACTTCAAACTTGTGACGCGTGACTTTATGACACGACCAAATTACGTCATGCGATTTGGGGTTAACTTTGCGCTCTGTGTTATTTTGAAGCGAGGGGAGCTAGAAATTCGAAGCCAGGCAAAAGAAGTCAATAGGTAGTTTTATTGCGAAATTACTCCATGGTGAGCCAAAATTGAAATATTTATCTTATGACACGCCAAATCTGATAATGATATATCGATGCTTTCACCATATTTTATATTTTCACATGTTTATTTATATAGTTAATATTAAAAAAGAACAAAGTATCCTCGGGGTTCTGGACGCTGATTGTGACAGCAAATAACATGCGTACGTTCTCAATGGGCATATTTTGCATAATCGCCATATTTCAATGCTAAACTGAGCAATTGCAAACTACCATTTAAGAAAGACTATTAATTTTATCTAAGGATAAGCAGTAGTGATGGATCGTGTTCTCTAACAAACGTCTGCAGTCTAACCTTCAAGATAGTGTTCAATAATAATAATAATAAGTAATGCATAACACTAAGAAGTGGATGCATTAAGCTTAGTCTAAGATTAAATGCATGTAGATGAGCTTTGTGGAAGAGCAGAAAGCTCTTCGTTCTGGACCCAGAGCTAGAGCGTTGAAACGCCGAAAGAAAAATAAAAATCATTACTGTTTTTATGTTTTATCGTCAAATCCATTTTAGTAGATAATCTCGGTGTCGCCCTGGTGAAAAATCACGATTAAACATTTTAATGTTATTGAAACGGCTTTTGCTATATTTGGTAGTCATATCTGAATAATATTAAAATATCATCTTTTCTACAGCGCCATTTAGTCAATAAAATTACCTCAATGTCGCTTTGTACATATATTTTATTTTTATTTATTTGAATACTCAACCGTCTGGAGCCACTAAGACTATGGCATCTCCAATTGGGGTATGTTCTGAGGGAAGTGCCTGGCTATTCAGATCTAGTCACCAAACATGGCTAAAGCTATTTTTTCATAGATATTTTTTTCAAGCAACGTTTTGTTGTTGAATGCTGGTCTTTCGCAAATATACTACACATTATTTTTAATTAATATACCGTGAAATAACACAATTTAATCAAATTAAATTTACTGGCGCACGCCGGGATTTGAACCCGCGACCTCCGGATTCTTAGCCAAGGATCGTAATCACTCAACCACGGAGACCGTCAAAGTTTGAAAGTCTTTTGTGTTAAAGTTTATAGCCCCTTTTAAAAAGATATCTTTTTAGATTTCAAATTTGCTTTCTGATCTCAGGCCTAACGGAAGGTCATTCCAAGAATGTGGACCCAGCACATTAAAAGGTTTGTCTCCAAATTTTGCAGCATTTATACGAGGGTTCCACCAGTCTATTAAACGCTTCTGACCTGGCCGACCTGAGCGTGAGTTGCCTCTGAGTAATATTGTCCCTCACGCAGAGATCATACAAGTATAATGGTGCCAGCCCGTTCAGTGCCTATGCACCATAAGACAAATTTTAAACTGATCTCTATTTGTTACTCGATGCCAATGTAGACAGTCACGTAGAAGAAGAGTGATGACAGTATTTGATAATAATCCGTTAATTCCCCACCTTGATCCTTTCTTCTTTTTCCACTATCTACTATATGTGACCTCACAGCATTCCCCAAATTAGAAAGCCATTCGTAGTTCTCGGTACATCTTAACTGTTACCTTAACGGTCATTTGTAGAGTCATGAAATTTGCCGTTCTAGGGCAATTCAATACACGTATGAATCGGCACACTTTTTAAAAGTCATTAAAAGAACGAAAAAAAAAACAATTTCGTAAACCTAATCTGATCTAACCGAATTACTTTATTTTCGTGATAACAATTTTGTTTTTACTAAGGATAGATTAGATTGGGTTTTCGGGATAGCGTTTTTTCGTACTATTAATGGCTTTATATCGCTTTTAAAACGTTTACCGATTCATACGTGTGTTGAATTGTCCTGTCACCAAATTTGCACCGCGTATTCCTTCTGAAATTGATATGCCAACCCAACTATCCAACTACCTACTCGCAGTCACATTTCTATTATGAGCTATGGAGCTATGAAATTTCAATTTATTTATCAAATTGGTAGTTTTATAATGTTGTTATTTAAAATGTTAATATTTTTATAATATTGGTACTTTTATAAGTTTGATATTTTTTTTGACCTTGATATTTTTATAATATTATTTATGACGGTGTTATAACATTTGACTCTAGTATCTCAATAACAAAATTGTAATGCTGTTTCCATTATATTTTTTTTCCAACTTATGTACATTGATCACAAGATGCATGCGCCTCTATATCCTAATTTTCCCCTACATTTGTACGATGATTGTTATTTATTGTTGTATTATATAATATTGTTGAAATAAACTCCTGCTGACAAGCTTCTTGCAGTGGCTTATCGGGTATAAGTTCCCACTGTATATAATTAATATTATACAATAAAAAAAAATAAAAATAAAAAATAAGACAAGACGCCCTATTATCCACGTATTCAATAATAAATTAGCGAATCCGGCTAGAAAATACTAGTCTTCCTTGTATATTACTTTCATCTCTGTCCCTATGATGCAGTAGTGCAATAATCCGTGACGCTTGAGGTCATTAATCACACGAGTGGTGTACAAATAATAATATGATTACCATGCAAAGCGCGTGAGAGAGAAGAAGCTAATTATTACAAATATATTAAAAGTACTTAGGGCGCAGGATGTGAGCTATTTATAAAGGATCTCGTATTAAAACAGGATACAGAAAAAATCTAATACTATTTTTCCATGATTTTAAATGAGTCGAGTTTATTCTCAAGCTGGGCATCGTAGAAGTCAGTGATTAGATGTGTGAATTAACTTACTAGCTATTGCACAATTTCCCAGCAATGGAATACAGAGAGGATGAAAAATTAAGTACACAACTCTGTATTGTTTCAAACTCGTTGGTTCAACCACATTCATACATCATGTTATTACGTACATACCAGAATAGTAGTACATTCCCTTCTTAGATTCTATTCAATCATTAAACATAAAATCTACCTACCTGGTCTGAATAGATTAAAATATTCTTAATTTTTTATATAAGTTTCCGAAGTTTATAAACCTCATTGTAATATATTTTTAATCATTGAAGATAATATTAACAACTCATGAAACACCAACCTTCATTACAATTATTACTGCAAGCTTAATAAAGGATTATGTTAAGTACATAAGCATGATTATCTATCTAGAATTGTTCTTATTATATTAAACTCATTACCTACTTTGATTACAGTCATTACCATGAGTTTAATAAAGGATTATGTTAAGTACATAAGCATGATTATCTATCTAGAATTGTTCTCATTATATTAAACTCATTACCTACTTTGATTACAGTGATTACCATAAGCTTAATAAATGATTATGTTAAGTACATAAGCATGATTATCTATCTAGAATTGTTCTTTTTATATTAAACTCATTACCTACTTTGATTACAGTGATTACCATGAGCTTAATAAAGGATTGTTTTAGGTACATAAGCATGATTATCTATCTAGAATTGTTCTTATTATATTAAACTAATTACCTACTACCAGTGATTATTACCATGAGCTTAACAAAGGATTATGTTAAGTACATAAGCATGATTATCTATCTAGAATTGTTCTTATTATATTAAACTCATTACCTACTTTGATTACAGTGATTACCATGAGTTTAATAAAGGATTATGTTAAGTACATAAGCATGATTATCTATCTAGAATTGTTCTCATTATATTAAACTCATTACCTACTTTGATTACAGTGATTACCATAAGCTTAATAAATGATTATGTTAAGTACATAAGCATGATTATCTATCTAGAATTGTTCTTTTTATATTAAACTCATTACCTACTTTGATTACAGTGATTACCATGAGCTTAATAAAGGATTGTTTTAGGTACATAAGCATGATTATCTATCTAGAATTGTTCTTATTATATTAAACTAATTACCTACTACCAGTGATTATTACCATGAGCTTAACAAAGGATTATGTTAAGTACATAAGCATGATTATCTATCTAGAATTGTTATTATTATAATAAACTCATCATCTACTTTAATTACAGTGATTACTATGAGCTTAATAAAGGATTATGTTGGGTACATAAGCATCACTATCTAACTAGAATGGGGTATTTTCAAAAGAAAAAAATATTGTCCAAAAAATTACGATAACAATGACACACTCATTTAATTTTAATATGTAAAAATAAACAACGATTTAATTTAATCACGAAAACAACATTTTCATTTTCATTCGTGAATATGGCGTTGTTGACGTCACGCCGACCATCGCGATGACAGCCATCTTACCAGCCAGTGGCTTTACCTGCATCAATGACGTTTTAGGCAGTTCGAACCGTTTTGGAATGTGCAGTTTTAGATCTTTTTTAAAATCAATATTAATGAAAATATTAAAAGTATAAATTTTTAGAGCAATGATTAGATATATAAATTGGATATATAAACTTAAAATCTTCCACATTCTTTTAGCGGTATTCATAGTTTGTGAAAATACCTAATTGTACTCGTACTATTAAACTCCTTACCTACTTTGATTACAGTGATTACTATGAGCTTAATAAAGGGTTAAGTTGGGTACGGGTAGAATCCACCTAGTATTGTAACTTATGTACCTACTCATAATATTAAACTCCTGACCTACTTTGATTACAATGATAACTATTAGCTTAATAAAGGGTTAAGTTGGATACGGGTAGAATCTACCTAGTATTGTAACTTATGTACCTTCTCATAAAACTGACCTACTTTGATTACAGTGATTACTATGAGCTTAATAAAGGGTACGGGTAGAATCTACCTAGTATTGTAACTTATATACCTACTCATAATATTAAACTCCTGACCTACTTTGATTACAGTGATTACTATGATCTTAATAAAGGGTTAAGTTGGGTACGGGTAGAATCTACCTAGTATTGTAACTTATGCATCTACTCATAATATCAAACTCCTGACCTACTTTGATTACAGTGATTACTATGAGCTTCATAAAGGGTTAAGTTGGATACGTAAGCATCAGAATCTACCTAGTATTGTAACTTACGTACCTAATCATAATATTAAACTCCTGACCTACCTTGATTACAAGTGTTGGGTTAGGTTGAAGCAATTTTTCAGCTTCAGGCAAAAGTAAGACACCGCTGCCATCAAACCAAGTCATCCTGTTTCAATGCGGCACAAAGTGGAGATCACGACTGCCATAACTCTGGCGTTATGCAGTTCGCGGTATGAGCTGTGCGGTTTCGTAATGGTGGCATCTTGAAGATATCATTATCTATAGGTACATGCCGGTGGTTTTCAAAGCGTCCTTTGTGATAGCTGGGAAGTTATATTCGTCGGCTAGATCAAACAAACGCTTGAAATATGAGAAGAATATTGTTAAAAACGAATGTTTGAATATTTTATTATAATTGCCGCTTACTAGTCGTATTTTTTTTACGAATTCAGTGGAACTGTGGAATGCCTAATTTGGAGAAAGTTCTGAGGCTGGGGGAAAAGCGAAATTCGTTTTTTTTTAGTCTAGAAAAAAGAACCATACGGTTTCGCTTATTTAACTAGAATGATACCTAAATAAATGCACGACAATTTCATACATTCTTAATATTTTTTCATTTCATTTTACAAACAATTTTTTTACTTTAAATAGGGCAAGACTTTTTCTTTTTTAATTTTGTATGGAAGGCAATTATATAAATTACCGCCCCTCGTAGCTAATGGATTGCTTGCCATATAGTGGATATATATGGTGTGTAAATATATGTTGTAATGTAATGTATGTAACGACGAATACATGATATTAATATGAATGGAACCACTTTCCCAGCCCGATATAAATAACTTATGGTTACGCCTTTAGGGTGCATCACGAAACTTTTTTTTTTTTTTTAATTTTATTAAACGAAGCTATTATTTTCAAAAGAGCCTAAACCCTCAAGTGTCCCTCCACAGCTTTCGCATAGAAGGGGGTTAGTCACAAACGCACATCACATTGGTTGGTACAGATACTGACGACGACAAAATATAGCCCTTAGTGGCTCCTTATGTCAATAACCGGAGTAATCCAAGATGAAATGCGGGAGTACATCAAGAATTCTATAAATAAATAAACAAGAAACACAAAAACACATTATATCCAGAACAGACCGTAGTCACGAAAGCAGGGCAGTCCCCCAGAGCAGTGCAAAGCGACTTCCTGCTACCGACACTCTTCCCAGTGAAGCATTTCACCAGTCACCCGGAGTATCCCTAAAGAGTTTATCTGGGAGGTGGGGTGAGAAATACCTGATAGGTTCCAGACAAATGGGAACAGTTGGAACTGTTGTGCGGTATTCGCATAAAAAATAGAATAATATGTATTGTCGATTTTAATTCGAGTCCCAGTTCGCCGCATTACAAGTCGGCTATCGGGATTGTCGTATTTCCCCCCGAAGTGACGCGGCGTGACGCGGAATAACTAAATCAATATAATCTCGGAGCAATGCAACAATACTCGCAGCAATAATGGCAGCTCCAGCACGGCCAGTAACGCAGCCAACAAAGGGTACTAATGTAATTCGCATAAATCTATGGGAAAATAACAATAAAGAACTTGTCATGGAAAAGCTGTTTTGATAAACAACGATATCCTGGTGATATTTCAATTGATGGGTTAATAGAAAGGCAATAGAAACAAGGGAGACAAGCCATGATCCATTATAAATATTTATTCATTGAAGAAAACAATATTAACAAATCTCAATTGAAATATGAAACAGAAAATAAAAAGGTATCACTGAGCCAATACCTTATTATTTTCATCATTTTTATAGACATCGTACTTCAATTTTAAGATTAATATTATCCTCAAATAATACTCATAATATTGACTGCTATATTTTTTGTATAATTGCAATGTTCTACCATAATATATTTGTAATCTATATAGTAGTGTCTCGGATATACCTCAGAGAATAGAGAATCCATTATCACATTTTTTTCTCTGTAAATCAGTTTCATCGGTAATAAATCATTTTAGGCACCATAAAAATTATAATTGGGTAAATAGAATCATATAAATAAATCATCTCAACGGGGCCTAACCACAGATTTAAAATACCCTTAAACGACGATCAGTCTGATCAACTTAACCATAGATTTTGAAACGCTCTTATTTTTTCGCACTGACTCCCATATTGTCATCGTAAAATTGCAGCATTCTTGAGCTTTGTTCGAATTCATCATTTTAAATATATCTTTAAAGACGTACTGCATCCTCCAAGCTTAAATAATTTTTACGTTTGAAGCTATCAGAAATTTAGCATTAGCATTTCACGCCTTGTTAAACAAGAACCAAATCTTTGTCAATGGACAATTCCATGGTATGCAATAAATCTAATAAAAGGCGGACACTCGTACCTAGATATTTCTTTCTGGATGTACAATTTAAGGCGCAGCTATCAGTTAAATCACTATTTCAATTAATCCACACTACAAATCAGTTTACATTGTGAAAACCAAAAAACATCCTTTCGATAAATTGAACCTTTTTCTAGAAACTCCTTTGATAAGAATTAAAATAAATCTCTTAATATCGTTGTAAAAAATATAAGCGTAAACTGCTTAAATTTTTTTAAATAGAAAATTATGAACGCATGTAAAAAACAAGTTTTTTTTTTAAAACTGCTTTATAGCTAAGATTATTTGCAAAAGACTTGCTCGATTATTATTTTTTTCTTTCTTATAAAATTTTTTCACAAAATAAATAAAATCACGTTTTTTGCGCTGACAACAAACATTTCTAGATTCAGCTTGCCAAGCGAATTTTTTGCCTATTACCTATATTCGTGGTGACATAAGACACACAGCTCGCCGCAAATATTTCTGGCTGGTATATTCCTGCATTTATTCAAATAATATTTAATAATTAAAGCGGTCGTGTCATTAAATGGTAAATTCACTATGTACCGTTCTTTTCTGTAATATTATTTGATCTTTTTTTATTTTAATGTAGCTAATCTATACACAATTTTATAAAAAAATTATTGAGGGGAATTAAATAGCATTAAAGTAACCTAAATATATGTATTTTTTATAGTCTCAACTGCTCCTAACTCCCTGGAGCCAGTGAGACTAGGGCACCCTCAATGGGAAGTGGAAAAAGAAAAGAGGTAGATTCAGATTTAGATTGTTAGATGTAGATTCAAAAACAGCTATAACCATTTCAAGCAAAGTTTTGTTTCTGCATGGTAGTATTTCTTCAAAGTTTCATCAGAATTTTTTTAATAAAAATCACATTTATTTCCCACGTATTATATTCAGGTAGTCTATATATTCACTTCAAATGCAGCAATGCGCAAGTATTAATTATTAATTTTAATTAATATTAAGTATTAATTTTATAAAAATCTTTTCACGCGGATACCTACCTAAATATTAGATAATAATGTTAAGTGGGTACTTAACATTATTAAAACAAATTCTTATTAAAACAAATGAAGAATATAAATGCATATACAGCTTAGCGAAATATTTTAGAAATTTATCGTAAAAACTACTCGTAAATGTGTTCATTAGCATGGTAGGTAACACCAAGATATTTATTCAAATCGTATTTGAAATTTCTACTTCACATTAGAGTTTAACACTTGACAGTTCATTTTAAACAAACAATGGAAAACAACATGACTGTTTCTTTTAACATTTTTTTTAAATAATTTTTATCTGTATTCAGAAAAATAATTATTTAAAAAAAAAAAAATATTTCCGTATAATTATCTTCCTAGCAAAGCATATAAAAATAATTATCATATAAAATGATGTAGAATCATCTTCTTTCGAAAAGTACCACTTATTTCTGTACACCGTTTAGTTAAAATTAAAAATATGGAATTTGTGTTTTTTTTTTAACTTATATTAATTTTCCTATAAGCCATCTCTGGGTTCCCATTTAAATCATTTTACACGATCGCAGCACTATCTGTTTTTTAAATGTCAGACTATACTTTTATACTTTTGTATGAATCTATCACTTTGTGGTTATCCATTATAATCAAATGAAACAATCAAACTTTGTTCTTACCACATTTATTTTTTACGCCGACAAATTTCGAAATGAACGTGTAAGATGTGTTAAAAATACTAATTTTCCTGATTTGTCTAATCATATTTTTTCCATCAAGATCAGATCAGTATTCTTCACTTTAATAGTAAAGGTAAAAGTTTAGACAATTTAAAAGCCTTAGAAATTAATAAAACCCTCAATAATAATGATTCTCATATTGACAGTAAAAAAATCTTTCCTGCTGCCCCATCTTAATTAATCCGTAGTCACGCCCCCACCCCCACTGTGACACCTAATATATAATTTCTGCCATAATTTTGTAATATTGTTGAGTTAGTATATATTTTACCCTGATGATGGAACGGTTGTTCCGAAACGGTCGGCGCATAAAATAAAAAGTGGTTAAAACAAAGTTGTATTGCTTCATTTGATTATACTTTTATAGATTATTTATCACATATTCTTTCTGTACCTGCGCGTATCATCAGATCCATGTTATTCCGTTTAGTCGGATTAACGGTAAAACAAAAACGTGTCGTTATTTTCGTATGCCTTTTAAAATTTTCTGAATAACTTAACATAAATTAAAAGACAGTTCCTCGCAAAAAGTGTCCACTGACCCAGTTTTTCAATGGGTGTTGATCATCCACGCGATTGACTCAATTAGCATTACAACGGTGAATTACAGATAAACACTATACAGTTTACGAAGCCATACTTTGGATGATAATGTGAAATATTAAAATGATAGTGATCTGGACGTAAATTGATTAAAAAATCATTTTTGGTCATCGCAACAACATTCAAGTTACCTAATTTAAATACGATGTTGATAATTTTCGAATCAGATAACGTTTAACAGAAAAATTTATTACGGGTTTTGTGATCCGTTACTTTGAGTGGGAGAAACTCTAATTTATTTGCTTAACTGTCTTCATTCGCTGTTGTCTATCAACTGCTGATGATGATTGAATATCCGACAAGTTTTTTCACTTCCTTTCAGTCTCTTGTCCCTTCCTGCCACAAATGGTGTCGCACTTTTCGGCGTTTTGTCCCTTGTTGTCATAGCTTTCACACCTATTTCGGTTCTTTGACTCTTGTTGCCACAGGTTTTCTCACTTCTTTTGTTTTCTTGTCCCCCGCTACTATTGGTTTTATCAATCCTTTCAGTCTATTTTCCCATATTGCCACTGATTTTCTTACTGTTTTCAAATCCCCACTACGTGTTGCCAAATGATATTTTACTCCTTTTGATTCCTTGTCCCTCGCTGCCACAGGTTTTCTGCCTCGTTTTAATCCCTTAATCCTTCCACAGGTCTTATCACTTTTTCAGATCCATCTGTCTCTTGTTTCAAAATGTTATCTCACTCCGTTTGATACCTTGTCCCTCGATGCCATGGGTTTTCTCACTCCTTTCAGTCTTTTCTTCCGGCTTTTCACGTGTTTGCATGTGCTTTCTCTCAATTTTCGGTTCCTTATCGCCTGTTGCCAAAACTTTTCTCGATCACTTAGTATCTTATTCCTAGTTGGCATAGATTTCCGATTACTGGACTTAATCTTTCCTTTCTTAATAAACTCATGAAAACATGATACACGTAATTTCTGTTATGATCGAGCTATTCAGTTTTTCTTTTCTCGATTGCAGCAAAGATTTTGTTTATACTTACTTCCTATTTACGTGTCCGGGACACTTTTAACATATTCTTAAAAACCCACGTTTCAAATACCTCCAGTTTTGCCACCGTAGCAGATTCCCAGGCCTAAATAGCTGTAAATCCGTTTTTGGAATAGCACATCCACCTCCCATTATAATTGACGGATCTCACAAGGCATGTGACGGCGCCGGACTGGTAAAGCAGGATATTAGATTTTTTCAATAAACTCTTCTTCAATTGGCCCGAAATATATATAGAACGTAAATTTTCCAAACTCTTTACACCAAGCGAACTATGTTCAATTATTGTAAAAACATATAATGTTCATAGCAATTCTAGAAAAATACAAGGTAATATAAAGACCTATGCAAAATATTTGACATTTTTTAATAATATATGCACAAGTGTAGATTATATGTAAAAAAATATCGGAAGTATTCTATGCTTTTGGGAAATTATTCATTTTTCTTAGATGGATGACAATTTTTTACTGATCTCCTATTCATCAACAATAGTTTTGCAACGATATATTTTTCTTTGCTGTCCTAGTGCGTACTTTTATTTATTCTTAAGATTGTGTTTTTTTACTCCTCTTCAGCATAAAATTTGTCCGTAGTTCAAGATTCGTTGTTTTATCGATCAATTTAAAAACATTGGAAAATAGTTTTTTGACTGAATGCATTAAAACTTATTATTTTTATTGAGTTTAATTATAAATTGTATACAAATTTTTGTTTTATGTTTAATATCCACTATGTACAGAATAATTTGATAAATTTTTGAAAGAATATTTTTATTAAGCAAGTAATTGATTTAAAATCGAATGCCATTGGTGGATTTTTTTATAAAGAATTCTCAAATTTAGCAAACCGATCCGTGTCTGATCTATTATCCGTGGATTGTGTTAGCTGGTCCACAATTGGAGGTGTCAAGGATACTAATGGGTTAATAACATCTCTTGAACTTGCAGAGTGTTTCTTTCAACAGCCACCAACAACAACTGTGTCTTCTCATCAAACAAGTTTCTAGAAGTTTCCCAAATCAGGAGAAACTGGAGCTAGTTAAGAATTTGTATAGCAGCGTGGGAGCTTTAAAGTGTGTTGTTGATGGTACATAAAAAAATTAACAACGTCTTTAAATTTTAACTGCGTGTAATTTGGATAATTTTTAAATTAAACTGTGTCATTGATTTTGGGTGTCGTGTGTTTAATATGTTATTTTATGTAGGTCTTGTGAATTAATTAAGGTGGAACAAATTTAGTAAGGACTGTTTTGGATTTAGTATATTCCTTAGAAAAATCATGTCAGATTCCCAGCGTACGGTAAACGATAAACTATTTTTTTAAATCTTATCTGTCTCCAAATTTCAAAATGAGTTAATGGTGTGGTAATAATAAAACAGCAGCTTGTGGGTGTTTCTCTATTCCCACATTTTTGACATGAGATATCATATCAGAAGTTACATAAATGACGGCAGTTAAGCAAGTTGATGGTCGAGGGGTAAGGCTCTTGACTGCGAATCCGAAGGTCGCGGGTTCAAATCCCGGCGTGCGCAAGTAAATTTTATTGAATTAATTTGTGTTGTTTCACAATTAATTCATTTAAAAATAATATATAGTATATTTGCGCACGTTCCGGGGTGGAAGATACTCTCAGTATCGTCCTGGTGAAAGACCACCATTCAGAATTGAAATGTATTTTAGCCGTGTTTGGTGACCAGATCTGGATAGCCAGGAATTTCCCCACCTTTCTCTTCCACTTTTCCTTCCCCTCCTCAATACCTTCAGCATCATAACATTCCCCAATTGGGGATGCCATAGTCTCACTGGCTTCAGACGGTTGGGAGCAGTTGGGACTCTTGTGCGGTATTCGTATAAAAAATATCATCAGTGACTCTAGGGCAGTGATGCACAATCTTTATGGTCACATGGCCAAAATATCAGCTTAAAATTGGCTCGCGGACCGCAGGGGGTAGGGTACATACAGCTTCACATGATTAACTTTGCAGTCGGTTGCGTCGCTAGTGTTGATTTTTATAGTATGTGAATACTTTCTGTATTTTTTTAAAGCGGTAATAACCTAATAAATTAAACACAGACAACAAAATTTTCACTCTTTGAGTCGAACCTGTCAATACTATCGAATTTTATCACTCTGAAATATTAAAGAAGATTTTTTCATGTGCTTGTATTTTAGGTAGCTTATTATATAATCAGAATATATATACATATATTTTTTTTTATATGAATACCACACAAGAGTCTCAAACTGCTCCCAACCGTCTGGAGCCAGTGAGACTATTGCATTCCCAATTGGGGAATGTTTTGAGGCTGAAGGTATTGGGGAGGGGAAGGAGAAGGGGGAAAGGAAGGTGGGGAAAAGGGGAAATACCCGGCTTTTCAGATCTGGTCACCAAACACGGCTAAAAGCCATTTCAAGCAACGTTTCAAAACTGAATGGCGGTCTTTCACAAGGGCGATACTGAGAGTATCTTCCACTCTGGAACGTGCGCAAATATACTATACATTATTTTTAAATGAATTAATTGTGAAACAACACAAATTAATTAAATAAAAATGACTTGCGCACGCCGGTATTTGAACCCGCGACCTTCGGATTCGTAGTCGAGAACCTTACCCCTCGACCAATGAGGCCCTCAGATTAAAGTCAGACAAAAAAAATTAAACCTTTACATATTTGCAGCCGGAATAATTCGAACGATTGTCAAAAATAATTAAACACGAAATAAGAAAGCCACTTCTCTTACTTATATGTTTTCAAAATCAAAAATTGGTCGCGTATCCATTCAAAATAGTAGTCAAATTTTTGCTATTCATGTCTTAATAAGCCAAGTGGGCTGTAGGAAATAGCCCGCGGTTGCGACAAAATAGGTTCGCGGGCTGTCGGTTGTGCATTACTACTGTAGGGTTAAAGATTTAAACGTGTTTCGTCCTTTATTCGTCCAGTTTACGGCACAGTGACCATTCTGACCTCCATCTGAAGCCAATTCTGCACAGCTTGAAAATAAAACTAGCTGTACCGTGCCTCATTATGTGCCCATAGTATTCTGCAGTACCCAGTGTCGCCCGAACCGTGTGGTGATTTGAGATTTAATTAAGCGATCGTGTGATTGTGCTGTGTTGTTTCCCTGAACGCATGTACGTGTTACTAGACACATGGGCAGCGGATATAACTTGACTCCCACTGACTACAACAACTGATCAATTCACCAGTTCAACATTATTTCTCTAAGAGTTAAACAGTTAACCATTGTGATAATGCCGAATAAGAATCTAACTTTAAAATGATTTTTTTTAAATTAAAAAACCTTTGTAACTTTTTTCCACTTATTTATTTTCGACCGAACCGGTTTCACCCTATCACGGGTAATAAACCAACGGGAAAGTAGTTTTTAAAAACACAAAAGTAAATAGTACCGACAGCAATAAAACAAATTTCAAGTCATAAATAATATTAGAAAACACGAGAACTCCCTCCCGACATCGATGCTATATATATCATTGCGCCATATATATATCATTGCGCCAATCTGACGATTTTATGAAGTCACAAAGGTTTTTTAATAAATAAAAAAAGATTAATATGGAATTCCACCGTGAATTGACAGTTTCAAAATTAGAAATAATCTAACTTTAACTAACTTCTTATAATATTTGAGTGGTTAAATACTCTCAGTATAGCCCTGGTGAAATACCATCAATCAGCATCGAAACGTTGCTCGAAATGGCTTTAGCCTTCAGGCTTAACCTTCCTTTTCGCCGACTTCTTCCCTTCCTCACATCATTCACCTTCCTTACATACCCCAAATTGATATGCATAGTGGCTTTGTACAGTTGAGATTGTTGTGTGGTATTCACATAAAAAAATGACTACTTCAAGAGTATCGCCAATTTTCAAATAAGGCAGCAATCACGTAGGGTAAAAAAAATGCAGATCATGATTGTTAGAACGTAATATGTAATCGAAAATGTTTGTGCTCGCGAGACGTCAACGCGCGCATAAAAGACACGAAACCCGACGCGACAATGGCACAATGGGAAGGTGGATTTTTGGCGTTCGTGCGACGAGTGGAAGGCTTAGTGGTTGCAAGGCGCGACTCTACCATCACGAGCGGCGGGCATGGGGCATGCCTCGTGTCGCATGGAGCCAAGGACCAAGAACCCAAGGAGCTGGGTCTCTAAGAGACGTGGGGATAATGGGACTAACTGTAACGGGAATGAATGATCTTTGGAAATCAGTGGAGGATTAGAACCTTTTAAAGGTGATGAAAATCGATGTTCAAGCGACAAAAAAATAACAATATTAGTATAAAATGATCGTTTACTTCCGTTACTAGCAAGCTATGGAAATACTTTGATGGGCTCCGTGGTCGAGTAGTTAATATCCTCGACTACGAATTCAAAGGTCCGGGGTTTAAAACCCGGAGCGGGAAAATTAATTTGTGTTATTTCACAATTAATATGTTTAAATTCTTCTTTTAATAGTAACTGCACACGGGATGCCCTGAAGATAATAATTTCCCTCGGGGCCAGTGTCATCTTTGGAGATGTGTGGGGAGAGAGAGAGAGAAGAATAGGTAGGAACCTGGGGGTCAATGTATTCAGGAGTGACGGATGTATTAAATCCATCCCTCCCACTGTGGTGAAAGGTCAAGGGGTCTCACTCAATCGATCTCTCTGGCCTACCACGCAGCTGGTGGGCAGTCGCATCCGTCGCCGAGACCTGAACTAACCGCATTCCATGAACCCGGGCAGTCCTGCTAAGTCACCAAAAGTAGCGAATCATTTGGGGTGACCTATGACAGAGGTGTTGGTTATCCAATAAATAGTTTTTGGGCGGCGGTACTCATACCCCCTTCTCAAATTGGAATATATTATATATATAGTATATTTGCGGCACGTTTCAGAGCAGAAGATACTCTCAGTATGGCCCTGACGAAATTAAATTTTAAAAACGAACTGCTAAAGTAAACCATTATAGGTATAGTAGACAGTACTTACTTAGTCGCTTGTCTATATTTAAAAGGATTATTTTTTAATTTGAAAATTTCCTTAACACGTTCCTTGCTTTATGAACTTACTCACATGGGAAATAATATTGTGAGAATAGTACTAACTTCTTCAGTTTCTATCACATCCCCTTCACTGCGATAAAAAGCTCTTGAGTGTGCAAGTACAATGTACAAAGAGTCTCATTACTCTTATTTTACAATGAATCCCGTATAAGGTTACATCTATACACTAACACCACACGGTACACAAGGCTCCACTCACACGTGCACACGTGTTGTCAACGTGTTGTGTCAAAGCAGGCTCCTCTCCCATACATAATAATGTAAAGTTTACAATACAAACCACCGTTAAGGTGTATAAACCTTAAGCTCTGAAAAAGGGTACACGGCGACGTACTGGGAAGATTAAGATTCAGATAAATATGATATTAAATGTTTATTGAGTAACTTTATGACGATTAATCGCAGTGACAGCGGTAGGATCCTGAACTCTGCGACCAGGGGTCAAGGAACAAAATAAAGATGCATCTTTATTGATTTGCTTATAATAATTATTATTGGATGATTTGTATAATGATACTAATTATTATTATTTATTTATTCCGGAATGTGGGGAGATTAGCGCAGTCCCATTCGTCCCATAAAGTAAATACAAATAATATATAAATAATATACATTCATAAAAATGGAAATGTAAAAAGAACATAATAAACGTTAGCGAATTATTGCACTTG
The DNA here is from genome assembly GCA_022606495.2 of Halesus radiatus. Classification (NCBI taxonomy): domain Eukaryota; kingdom Metazoa; phylum Arthropoda; class Insecta; order Trichoptera; family Limnephilidae; genus Halesus; species Halesus radiatus. The sequence goes on along the minus strand of JAHDVE020008733.1, from coordinate 59,608 downwards.
AGATTGATGGAGCTGATATATTTCTCCATCTTGCTTCTATGCTGGAATCTGAACTCTGGCGGGATTCAATAATGAGGACATTTCCGGATTTGTTTACCCTCTCCCTTAATCCTGCCACCTGGGTTCGTATGATGGCTGCAAAGCCAGGAACTCGCCCCTCCGTGAGCATGTTGGAGGCACTGCAGAAAAAACGAAAATCGCGCGGTAGGCGTTGTTGTACTGTACGCGAAGTACAACAATCGTCTCAAGGGCGCTGTACAAATAATACTTGCCAGGGTTTATCTTATTATATACAGACACAAAAACATACTATCCTGACAGGTCACTCCAAATTAACACGTTATATTATAAAGTTCTAGCTTGAGAAGATATGTTTTTGCCCGCACAGGACACAATATTAGAAAACACTGCACGTTGCATGATATTGCAGTTACTATTAAAATCAATATTATTGAAATATTTAAATGTATGTGCTTCGTCTCAGAGTAGATAGCAAGCGATACATAAATTTATTTATGTAATCATTTACGAGTACGCCCTAGCGGGCTTTTATATGAAATTAGAACAATACAGTTATCTTAACTATTTGTTACATAACGATGGTACAACAAGTACATCGTATTAATATAAATGTAATAGGTTTTTCTTCAAATTATTTATGTAGATTTAAATAACGAGGTGCCAGATTACTGTTCTTTTTAAGGGTAAGGCATCTTTCCTCAGGTTTATAGACTTTTTTTAACTGCGATTCCAGTTCTCATTCGGCAAATGGCGACATTCATTAAAAATATTGATATTTACGTAGTTTTAACAAAAGAAAAACTCGTGGTTTTCATAAATATCGACTTTAAACAATAGTAGAGAGTAAATTATAGCATAATAACATTATTAAATTAACAAATTAACAAAAATGCGATGTTTACGAAGTACCCATGGCCAAAAACCCAAGATGTAAGAAAAGGGTGATTAAATTCTAAAAAGTGTAAAGAAAATAATAATAAACTACATTTATTAAGTATGTGTGATGCACCGGTAATTATGTTTAATAATACTGTGAAAAATAAAATACAAACTCCTTCAAAAATGTATTGTCATCGGCATGGAATCGGAACCGCAGTTAAGCAAAATGTCTTTAGCCCTAAGATCAAAGACAGTGTCTTATCCTTAAATAAAACCGGAATCGGGCCCCAGGTACTTTCAGATTTTCCTCTCCCCATTCCTCAAGGAACTCCAATAAAAATTATTACATCCTCAAAAAAATCATACAGATTAGCCATTAATATGTATGTATTAATAACATTAACGAAAAGTACTTTGTGTACACTATTTAATATATATATATCAACGTGTATACAGTAGTGTACACAAAGTGGTGTACACAGAGTGGTGTACACAAAGTAATTCTTATTAATTTTATTAATGATGACACCCCAAAGAATTTTTTTAAACATAAAATTTATAAATCGTTATTATATTCGGTTGGCACCAATGCTTTCTCGTCAACCGACGTCATACAGAGAGTTTCGCGTTTATTCTGGTATTGCATTTGTCGATTACGTTTTGTATTTTTTTTAGTTTTGATGAAATTTTAACTTAATCTATGTAACTTTAAGCTCTACAAATGTTCAATTAAAAAAAACTATTAATAATGACGTAAATATAAATACATTCAAATACCAACCGAAATCAACTACTAATTTAGCATTAGAGATGCCATATTACCACTGGCTCCAGTGAGTCGGGACTCTTGTGCTGTATTCACATTTAAAAAGCAACGCTTCGTTTCTGAATGGTGGTATCTCACCAGGGTGATACTGAGAGTATATAAGTATTATATCCGTAGTAAGGCGTTTTGGTCTGTGAGTTTGATGACCTTTAACGATATGCCATCATCAGTATGGCTGAGAGATGTCGTAAATAACACTGACAAATGAATGATCCTCACTTGTGCATAATGCCAGCTATAATATCTTTAAATTTGCATTTTAAATAAATTGTTTAAGAAAACTAACAAGGTATTTTCGTATTTATATTATAGTGCTCATTTAGTCAAAGATTCTGTTGTTAACGCGAAATATCTACATGTCACTGACGTCAGAATTAATAGATTGGCCCCAAGTAACAATTCGACGACTGGAGGCAAAGGTCAGATAAAAAATTGAAAAAACATTCATAAAAATGGTAAAAACTAAAAATGTATTTTAACAAAATATTCAATTTTTTGTAAACAAGCTGAACCTTTTTATATATTTTCTGTTTTACTTAAATTGGCGGTACGATTAGCTCACCACTCGCATTGCTTATTTTGTTTTCTTCTCCTTGCGTGTTAGGGCATCTCTATGTATTATGTGTTCTTTGCCACATATGTATTTCAAGGATAATAAATGTTTTGTGTAAAAGTTTCTTATCATGACTGTGAAGCAAATATTTTATGTGTGATATCTAAAGCAGCAAAATCTCTAGAACAGTGGGCTCTGGTTATATGAAATTTTTTTTTAAAATTTCCGGAATTAAGAGATCAATTTCGACAAGTTTTTTCTTCGATTTCCGGTACCTCATACTATCGGAGGTTAACTTTCATTAAGGAAATCTTCACTCTGCACTCCAGAACATGTCTGCGGAACTGCACTCGTACCAGTCACGTAGATTTTGACGGGTTTTAAAATTAAACAATTTGGAATCAAAATAAGGATTACTAATATGACCTTTTTTCTTATTGTTTGACAGGAAAACCCAATTTTTAAAGCTTCAAATCTCATTGTGGGGGTTACTTTTTAGTGTATCTATATAGGCGCTTTTTTGTGAATACCGCACACAAGTCCCAACTGCTCCCAAGCGTCTGAAGCCAGAGGAACTATGGCATCCCGAAATAAGACATGTTGTGAAGCTGGGGGAGTGGGGAAGGGAAAAAGACCTGGCTATTCAGATGTGGTCACCGAACATGGCTAAAGCTAATTCAAGTAATATGTCGATTCTGAATGATGGTCTTTCACACGGGCGATAATGAGAATATCTACCACTCTGGTAATGTATTGAACAGAAATCTCTATTAAAGGCCAGCACTCAAAAATACACACTTTGTAGTCTGCTAACGCAAGAAATACTACAAATAATTTATCTATCTAGCTATAGTTTACACGAGCAGTTGGAAGATGTATAAGGCTTCACATGAAAAAAGTTCTAAGACTGTAAGCTTTTAAATTCCATATAAAATACGTACTAGAATTTTAGATAAAACGCTCGAAATTGATGACTTTCAAACTGTTGTTTCAAATGGTTTTCATAGATATAAAATGATTACAGTTTGAGGATTTTCGTCATTGGAATCCTTAGATATTTTTCTAACTATCCGTATAGAATTTACAGAAAAATTATTTGTCGTATTGCTAACGTTAGCGAACCTGCATAGTGATGTTTTACATCTTCTTTGTGTGCTCGTCCTTAATAGTATTATTCTTTCGGTGCACTGATCTCGGATGAATAAATATTTCAACTTTGATGGTCGATCGTTCAAAGTTATTAACATGATACAAAAAAATTTATTGTCATTATGTTTGAACATGTTTTGAGATATTGTAAAGATTAGTTCATTGACCTCCCTTATGTTCATAACATCGAGAGGTCGTCGAACATGTATAGGTTGATTGTTTTATTCAATACTAGCTGATGTGTACCCGGCCTTGCTTGTGAATTCTTGCTTGTCGTTTGGGTGCCATAATTGATTTTACAGCGAAAGTAATACCTTGTGACGACTATTACTATCTCTAAACCAGGAAACCTTTTTTTAAATTTTATTTCTTTCCAAACATTTATTTTTAACAATAATAAAGTTCGTAAGTAGGTACCTACTTGTATTTTCCATTTTGAAAGTATTCTATCCAAACAAACTTCTTTTGAATATGTATTCGGTGGCTAACCAGAGTGGCATGTCTATGGGCGAACCTCAATAGAACATGGCGGGTTCAATGTTTTTCATGCTAATTTTAAAACGTTATATCAAGAGTTTTATATATTGGATTTCAGTCAAACTACCGTATAAACCTTCCAAACTGTGCTATTTTCAGCGAAACCGGTCTATTAATTTTCTAACAAATCGAGAACTGACAGAAAGACAAAAATTCATTTTTATATATTAAGATTGAACTAAAAAGCTATATTTTTTAATCCCATCATATTGAGTGGTTATTATACTGTATACTTTTTTATTCGAGTAATATTCTAAACTTTTAACGAACAAAAAACTGTATACACGGGCTTATAAATGTACTGCAATTAGTTTTACGTTAGTTGGCTTGTAACCCTAAATGTTTAGTATCAGGATATCTCTCCTGCAATGAATTTTCATCTTATTTACAATTTTCCTATTAATTAGAGCACGCTGGGGACAAATTTTTTTAAATTTTATAAAAATGAGACATCAAGTGTGATGTCACAGTTCATAAAATGATTGGCGCAGCCATAGATATCAAAGGTGCGGCAGTATGAAGCATTATCATCCGAAAAGTGATTGAAAGCTCATAACTTCGACATTTAAGATATTTAAAAACTAATTTTAATGCTGTTAATTAAATCTTTAAATGTAATTTATTTTTGTTTATAAGAAAAACAGGAGAAAACCTCATTATGCAATATACAGAGTGCAGTAGGGTGAAGTCCATTGAAGCTGAAAAGTTGCACCAAACCTAAGAAAAACCAACAAATTAAATTAATAAAATGTATTTTTCCATGATTTTTTTAAAGAACGTGGTACGCCCATTTATTCAGTTGGTCACAACAATCAGTGAAAGAAAATAACAAAATAGCAATTTTAAAAATATTCAACGAAAAACTACACATACCCTATCACTGGTCACAGAGCAATCCACGCCAGCTTATTTGGAGCAAAAAAATTTGGATGGGATTTTGGTCTACTGTGATAATATTATTTATTTATCCTTTAATGAAAAAAAAATCTTTCACTTGTGTTCACTGGTTACTCAGCCGAGTAATAGCAATTTCATTATCGTTCACGTATAATATTTATGTACGTTACATCCGGCTACCTTAGAAAATCTTTAACAAATCTCAAACATACGAAGAACACTCGCATTGTTCCAATTTCTAGTTGTCTTTTATTTATTTGTCAGAACGACTTCAGAAATTTCTCTCGTGTAACTTAACCTGGGTTGTCGTAATAATAATTTATTTGATGTAACTTAATTTGCTTTTCATAACAACATATTTTTATTTTAAATCGGAAGTGGAAGGAATTTACAATTTACAACACGGTATTTGTAAAAGTGAAATTCAATCATTTATTTTGTTTAAAGTGAATTGTTATAGCACTTACGTGAAAGTTCTGTAATGTGGAACTAATTATTCGTATTTTAAATGCATATTTGAATTTTAAACAGATATTCAGACAACGCTTGTGAATAGACTAACAATATAATAGAAATATTTTTTTTAAAGTCTAAAACGTGTTGGTTATGAATTGAGATAAATATTTTTACTCATAAGGTTGGGATAGGTACTTAGAAAAATATTTATTTGGAATACATTATTAAAAAAAAAAACACGTTAATAATCTACATTGCGTGGTAAAATAAATAACGTGGAAAGAGATTGCTCTCGCCACCCCGTTGCTACCCTTTAATGCTCCCCTGTTTCCCCTGAGGCCATTAGCGTCCTCCTCGGTTCTCTCCAGTGCATAATTTTTGTGATCACTTAATAAATAGTTTCTAATATGTCAAATTTAATTGTTTCAGATGTGACTAAGCAGCTGTCGCAGCGCCCAGAATAAGATGGCGGCCACTGACGGGCAGATCCTGGTGGCTGCTGCCAGATGGTCTGATGAAGGCAGCTACCTCCGGGAGTTCATCCCCAAACATCGCCTGCCAGCCGTGGTCAAGTTCACCAAGGGGCAGTACGGAGGGCTGGGGGTGCCCACCCTCCCCTGCCCCGGCTTGCAATCCGCAGCCCTCCTGGTATCGGCAGGCAGACGAAGGCAGATCGTAGCCCAAGCAGTCAAACTCAAAGAAGGGAGAAGACTCGTCTGTGTAGGACCTAGACTAGCCATTCCAGAATCATATGCAGGCTACTTCGAGCTGCTCAGTGAAGAGGGTAGAGCTGTACGATGCATGGAAAGTGTTGCAGAACTAGCAAGAAGAAGGTTAGCGGGATGTCTTGTGAGGGAATCCATGAGAGTTCTACAAGGAAGACCTGAAACTGATGGTTCCACTTCGGCTGGATCTGCTCGCAATCTACCAGCAGGCGAAACGCTGATTCCTGAAGGAGAAATACATGTTAATGGTGTTAAAGGAAAGTTTTTGAAGTGTATTGATTCTAAAGGGGATGTTATTTTGCTCGGGTTGGAGCAAAGGGGAAGGTTCTCAGCTTTGGCTAAAGAAGATAACATTAGCGGCGTGCATACTGCCAAGAACCTTTTGAGCAAGAGGTTTCCTTTGACTGTGAGATTAGTGCACGGAACGCCGCCCCGGGGCTTGAAAAGTGCTAGTCACTTTGTGCCAGAATTGAGGTTGATAGCCTCCTTTGAAGAGGAGCACGTGTTTGCTCTGCCTTTGCAAAAGGATTCCAGCGCGCTCGTTGCCCTCCCACTCGCAGCCCCCTTGAAGTTACAAAAATGTAGGAACGACGACCAAATTAAGAATTTCATGGAGTTTTCTCGTTTGGTGGAGAAGTGCAATAGGTTGCTCGGTGAAGTAACGGATAAGATGCACGTCCTGGACGGGAAGCTGGGAGATCCCAAGCGATCCACTCAGGCTCCCACCAAGACGGGATACTTCCTCAGGCGGAGCGCTTCATCCGACTCCGCAAACCACAGTCACAAATACGGTCACATAGTTAATTCGCACCGTAGCCATATCCACAGCCATAATCACTCGCACAAGGAAGATATCAAGTCATCTCCTTTGCCAGACGAATACGATGAAATAGACCAAATTTACGATTACGTAAGAGGCTTCGCTCCACTTCCGAAACATATCAAATCGCCTTACGGCTGCGATCCGTCGCAAATCGTAACAAGACACGAGTCAGCTCCCACTTCTCCAGTAACAACACCAATCCACATGCCGCTTATTACAGACAGCAGGCCGGAACCACCGCCCATAGAGACAATACCAGGGAAGAAGCCTCCAAGTGCACCAATCAACATGGGCAAAGCTGAAAAGCGAACTAGGAAGGCAGCTGTCTCAACGCTGAAAGACATTCCCGTAATATTATACAAAGAGAAATGTTCCATGGCACCGGCCAGCAATAACCTCCCAAAACTCTACATCAAGAACAACAACAGTTCACAAAGAAACAGGATGGTCTTTAGACAGAAGAGCAACTCACCGATCAAAGATCTCCCGTCTAGTCCTTTACCTAGTCCCGGCCTAAACCCTTTACTCAAGGGAGGTTCGCCCTTATTCAATATCCGCTACAAGAGTCTTTCGAATCTCCAGCAAGCGATGGAACTGGACGGAACCTTGGATTCGAGTCACTCTGGAGGAAGGACTTCTGGAGACTCGGGGGCTGGAGCAAAGGTTCCGGAGAAGAGGTCCCGCAGGCTTAGTAGACCGAAGTCCTTGACCAACCTGGTCTGGGAGCTAAGAGGGGGAGGTCCAGACCCTGGGTACGAGAAGCCCAAGGAACCAACAGTCTACAGGAAGAATGCCAATAAACTATCGCTGAGCGGCCAAAAGAGAGTCAGCACACTCTACTTGTAGTCGCTACTGAAGGTAAGACACTTTTTTGACCCACGAAACTTTGTACAGAAATATATATAAAAATATCACCTTTACGTTATAACCGTACATTCGCATCAATTTATTAAAGAAAAAGACGAAGGCGTCTCTAGTCAAAAAAATCTGAAGAAACATGTTTTATTATTCCTTTGTCGGACGCTCACTCAACTGTTTTGTATCGCCGTAAAGAAATCATCTGTAATGTTATAGCGTTCAACTTTGTTCGTAAATAAATTTTCATCAAGTTTTCTTAGAGTATATGTGTCAATATGTCCATAAAAACTTAGGTAAAACCGGCTTGTAAAGCAGTATAAAGGTTTTTTTAAGTACTGCCAGAAACTGTGAGATCATGGCATCCCACTTGGGGTATATTGTGAGCAGTAGCGTGCAGTTCACAAAGGCTGAAAAGCTGTGCCTACCCTGAGAAAATCGAATCATTAAATAAATTAAAAGAATTATTGATCGAAATGTTTTTTTTACGTAGATTTGTGAACATTTTAATGAGTTTTTTTTTCTTTTACCTCTATAACTTTCTTAATTATTTTTATGATTATTTTTTTAACTCGAGTTCTGCAAGTAATTCAATTTTTTTTATTATTGTGATAGCTGTTTCGGTTTTCAAGGCCATTTTCAAAGTGTGGTTAGGCCACATTGAGATGACTTATTTATATAATCAGACCTAATTTAATTTTTTTCATGGTGCCTTAAACGATTTATTACCGGTGAAACCGATTTACTGAGAATGTAATTGTGATAATGGATTCTCTATTCTATGAGGTACTTTCTAAAGTTTATATTTGTACATTCCTAAAGAAGGTTGAGTCCAACCGAAACCGGTCGAATTCAGAAATATATATAAATAAAATAATGTGGTTTAAAACAAAAACATGTTTCATTTAAATTAAAATGTCAAGCCACAAACTGATTGCTTCCTTCGTAAAAATAATATTTAGTTTGAATGGGTATTTTGGCCTTAATTCCAAAATTAAGTTTTGTACGAAACAGGTCGCGCAGCCGTTCCTCTTAAGATGCAGGCGAATTCTCTATATATATATACGAGTATATATATATATATATATATATTTAATATTGTTTGGTTATTACTGTCTGTATCTGAGTTTTCTGCGGAATAAAAAAAAGTGGAATATCATTCTCTCTTAAAAATTAGAATGTCAATTTCTAAGATGACAAGTCAAAAGTATAGAATCTCCTCCAATATAAATTCAATACATTGGAGATGATTTGAACTAATTCGTTTCTTCAGCATCTCGGCCTCCCGGGGTCCGGGGTTTTGAAAAAAGTCCTCCTCACGACATTTCGTAGTTGCTTATTAAATAGTGGGACGCACTCGTGACAAACTTATTGAAATGCTCGCAGATATAAATCAATATGTATTGTATTGGCTATAACAACTCGTGGGACTTGAAATAAATAGGGTTGCCAGTATTATTATATAATATTATTATCAGTTTTACTCTTGAAAAAATTATGCTCGCTTTGTAGAAATCTTGTAAGTTCTGTTAGTAGTTTTACTACCACGCTACGCCCTAGTAATCAAATTTTTTTTTTGTAAATTTTTATGCAATTTGTTTTGAGCCACTTCAATTTATTTTATTAATCGACCGGTTTCGGAAGTACCCTTCTTCCGTCGGGAATCTATTAAGACTAAACTAAGATGCGAAATAATGAAACACATACATGAATATTTAGATGTCGGAGTGGGAGCCGACCAAAGGGGAAGGGGTAATTAGGGGGTTTTCTGGAACAACAAAGCGATTCACTGCAAAAATATCTAAAAGAGGACTAAACGATAAATTTACTTGGTTATTCAATAACGAGAATTAATATTTAAGGATTTTCTAATTTCCAGTGCGTCTAAAATGTTGAATTTTTTGTGCCTTTATTATTACGATGAAGAATTTGAATCCTTTGTTTCTTTAGTCCATTCGCCCGTTTTACTTAGGATTGTGTGATCGTTGCTGAGAAACAGCCTTCTGTCTTGCTTATAATGTGAGACACTGTGTAATTGCTGTTTTTAGCGATAAAGGGATGGCAAGTGTACATACGAGTATTTACCGAATTTGAGTTTTCGAAAGAGTTTATGGTAATTTTTGCAATGTTACTTTATTTATTTTTTTAAATAATTGAAACAGTTAAAACTGTTAAAAATAATGAAGCAGAAATCAAATTATCCATTCCATATTTTTCATTGTTCAATAAATAAAAAAGTTAAAAATGAAAATTGTTGAAACCAAGCGACAGTTACTGCGAAGACATTGCTACTATAAATGCATTGCTTGCGTAAAGCCTATTTCAGATTTCTAAATGTCTATTCACATCTACCAGCACCGCGCAGCGCAGAACAGTACAGTGCAGGCACGAGAACATTAGTTGGCTTCTTTATCTATGAACTCATTCATATTACAGCTTACGCAAGCGTAACGTATCCGTGCATTCACGGGCCAGCACCAGCTGAGATTGTCCGCTAGAATATATTGACATGCGCCGATGACGTCTGCGCCTGCGCATTTAGAATGAACACATACCATTATCATCACCATCTTCGTCAGTTGGTGTCATTAGACGCAGATATTGCTAAAACTGGGGATATGGATAACTATAATTAGATTGAATTGGTCAGGGAATTTAGGTTATAAAATAAAAATAAATATGGGAATAGGATTATAAAATCCTCACACATATTGCGGCGGATGCTAACGCTCAGTTGACAGTTGAGTTCGTCGGCCGTACTCGCGTCTGTGCTATGTCTGTGATGTGTTGCACGGTGTAATGTGAATACTCGCGTCTATGCTGTAAATTATATAATTTAATTCAACCACAGAAAAAAAAATGAATAAAAATTATTATTTAGAACGAGTGGCAACCCTGATCACAACGCTCTGGTATTGAGTCCGTTTCATCTTCAACTTCTCAGAAACACGAGTCGTTATTCTGTACTCAGTTTCTATATATGTCTTATATTTTCTGTACTCCCGATACTCGGTCCGACCAACACAAAACACTATGCATTAAGGGTGGGCCATCAAAAACTTTTTTTTTCTGATATGGTTAATAAGTTGGTAATTTAAAAAGTTGAGTAATCGATACTAATAACTATAATTATATACTAAGTACACTGATAATATGAAAATATCCTCGATATGACTTTAGACCTTTTCTGATAAGGGCCTCTGGGTCAAATTAACCAAAATAATAAAATAAAATAAATTTAATAACTTAACTTTAATATTTACATGTGATGTGGCTGTTCCTAATTCACCCATTTTCTACGCTCCAGGATACTATTCTGCTTCTTTTTAAGGGAAATTCCATATACTTTTCCTTAAGCAAGACTTATTGATTAACTGCGGAATTCCATAGACACACTAAAAAAATCCTTAACAGATTGTTAAGATATTGTTTGAAAACACAAATTGATGAAATATCTTCAAGTGATACGAGGTTTTGAACCAAAACTTTTAAAAGCAATTACATTCAAAATTAGAGGGGCAGGGGGCGAACCATGCAAATTTTATGTGAAGCAGCAAATAAGGAAAAAGGTTCTGCTTGTTTACAGTAATCGAATATTTTGTTTGAGTATTTAGTTTGACAGTTTTTATAATATTTTTTAAAAATTTAATTACCGCAGTCAAAATCATGCGAAATAAACATGGACGGCAATGAATCAGGCAGGTTCCACTGGTGTCACGTGACTTTTGCCTCCAGCCGTCGAAATGGTTCTTAAGGCAATTCTATTAATTCTGACGTCAGTGTTTGATACACATTTTCATGATTATCTCAAATTCTATAAATCAAACTGCTGAAACGCTAACATTAAAAAAAAAAAATTCGCTTAACAATTTTCTGTAAAAATTAATAAAAATTGTCCCATAAGCCTTAGTGTGGAACCAAAAGTAGTATTAAATCTGCAAAATAAAACTGAGGTTATCATCGGAACAGTGGTACGCCACTTCTGGTACGCGTAAAACAACGAAAAATATATTAGAGATCTCAAAAATACTTCCTATACAGGGGACATCCTACTGTACATTCCTTGTACAGTCAAACAATGAAAAAAGTCACTAAAAACGTCCAATCGAAGTGTATAATCTCGTTGTATCTTTGACTCGTCTTTTTTTAGTTATTTTTATGTTGCCATAAAAACCTTACACCGAATGGGTGGTAGAGCAGAAGCTCACATGCTGAGTTTTATTTTATTTATTCATTTCGTGCGGCACGGTAGCGTCACTACCCGGAACAAGTGGAACTATGTCATCATCAATTGGGGAATGTTGTAAGGTGGATGAAAATGAGATAGAAAATGGAATTCTGATACTAATCCTGATGCTTGAAAATCATGAATAATAAAAACAAGAAAGATGCTCATGAACTATAATTAGTATGAAACCGCGCGTACGACGCGTGTCGCCAACATCGATCACCCCATGTTCATCAATACTGCTGCTTTCCTCTATGCACAGCGCTGCCTGGTGCGGTAACTTGGTAGTAGCTCGGTGACAGTCGGCATGCTTCTATGCCATATCTCCCTTTGCCTCGGAAGCTACCTGCTTCTACCTGCTAAACTGGTCACTAAGGTTGACGATTTCGACATCCGTCAAACACTTGAAGTAAGGCGACAGTAGTGACATCTACATTTCCTATACAGTCGCCGGTATTCCTTAAAAGCTTCATTCTCTTCCTGTTCTTTATTCCGTGTTCAATCCATATTGCTTCTTATCTCGTGTTCTTATTAATTTATATTGTGTAAATATAATTGACAGTCTCCGTGGTTAAGTGGTTACAATCCTTGGCTACAAATCCGCAGGTCACGGATTCAAATCCTGTCCTGCACAAGTAAATTTTATTTTGTGTTATATCACAATTTATTCATTTAAAATTATATATACAGTATATTTGCGACATGTCCCAGAGTGGTAGATACTATAAGTATCACCATGGTGAAAGACCACCATTCAGAATCGAAACGTTGCTTGAAATGGCTTTAGCCATATTTGATAACCAGATCTGAATAGCCAGGTACTTCCCCATCTTCCTCCTCCACATCTCCTTCCCCTCCTCAATACCTTCTGCCTCACAACCACCACATTTGGGGATGCCATAGTCTCATTGGCTCCAGACGTTGGGAGCAGCTGAGACTCTCGTGTGGTATCACATAAAAAATAAATAAAAACTTTTTTTTACCGTTATACAAATAAATCAACTCCAGTTAAGCATTGGTGAGCCGCTTCATTAATCATAGATCCGAACACTCACTCCTTTGATTAATGCGTTATATCAAATATAAATACACTCAACTTGTAGGAATCTATCAAAACTTCTATTATCTACATATGAACTACGAAATCAGACTGTGCAGTAGAAATGAAATTTCTGAGGCGTAGGTAGGATAGGATTTTTGTGGATTAAGAATACAATTATTCAAAAATACAGTAAATACGGTGTAAGCGTAATGGTCCATATTAAAAGGGGACGCTTGGGCGATTTAGACACTGTCGCCATGTTCTCAGTGTCGGGAGAACATTTGACACACTGTATAAAAGGATAAGTCGGGGACGCACCAAGAAGACATCCTACAATCAAGTAAATCACATACTTTTAATCTGGTTATATTTAATGGCGATGATTAAAGATTTTATATGAATGTCAATGAAGCAAGATTGTTATCTAGTTAATTACGTACAGCATTTCAAATGTTGCCAGACGCTCTGTGCCCAATTTCCTTATTGTTTTTCAAAATAAGTTCTTATTTATGAATCGAGAATAAAATGGGACATAACTCGTGACCATAAGTCGGTACACACTTGAAGGCAAATCCATTGATATCATGTCTTAATTCTCGTAGCTCCATTCAACATTCAAGCATCACTTGCAAAACGTTCCGTGTTCAATTCTAATCGACAAGTCGGTATCAATTGAAGCGGATAGTACCTACATTTGCAGTTCACCTCTCAACTTTCTACTTCTACGCGTCGATTGTCTCTGGATCACTTCCTCCTCGATCCAAAGACAATACATAGAGCTCACTTTCAAATTATTACGTGTTCTAGAACTATTGTAGAACTGTAGGTACTGCGGAAAAATCATGAAATAAAAATGTTGATAGTTGAACTCAAAAGAAATGTTTTTTTTTGCTGTATTCGTTATGGGTGTTGCAATTACAGTTGAATACAAATAACACATTCTTAGAATTGTTTGTATTGTATATCTGCACTTCCTACAGCGACGACAAACGTCACTGAGAAACAGCCTTTTGTCTTGCTTATTATTGTTATTAGCGAGAAATTGACAACAAGTCGACCCCTTGGAATAACAAGGTTCCATCTGACATGGGAATGTTATGCAATAATGAGCCTTAAATTTGTTCCTTAGAGCACATTATCGAATGACATTGCTATGTCTGATGGAACCTAGTTATTCCAGGGGGTCGAATTGTAGATATATGATCATAGAATATGAATATTCCTAACATTTTTGCAGTAATTGAAAAAGTTTAACAGTGTTTTTTTCTGAAGTCAAATAACAAATTAGAAACATGTTGTATGAATTTAATCCATCTGAGATTACTGTGTTTACATCAACATTGGACGCTTTTTATAAATTTGCACGGCAATTCGGCATTCCGTAGACATCCACGCCAAGCCGTGCATTCGATCGTTCTTACAATTTACGCCGTGGTCTTGAACGGCATTTGTGCAGTGTTTGCGTTTCATAAAATAAGCAACAACACGCACCATAAGTACGCAAGACACACTTCGCAAGTGATGAGATCACATTCACGCACGTATCAAATTATCCTTGTAACTACACACTATTCTCTCAAAATTGCCGCCACGGCTTTACGGGAGATATGTGTCCAACGGTCTCTTCATACGAACCCGTACATTTTGCTTCCCTGTTATGCCGTCATACGGTCATGCCGTTAATTAAAAAAGCGCTCATTTGCTCTAAAACATTTGAAAAATTATCGTATTCTTATTTTTCACTTAACACTATTTGAAAACGGTTTTCTTTTAGAAGAACTGTTTTCTTTTCACAGCATTTTGCTTCATTTTCGTTACATTCTCCATAAAGTTTCACGCATAAAATCACTTTTCTGATTTTTCTTATTAATTAATTTTAAACACATCTTATTTAATTCTTCTACCTAAAAGTTATTAGCAATCCAATATAATAATATCAGTAGAACTATTCTCACTCACAGAAGGTTACACAAGATTTATACCAATACAATGCTTAGTTTTTGTTTAATAATCATGGTAGCTTTTTTTAAACACATTGCTAGAATCGTATCATTAAGCCAGTACCTAACCAGGCGTTTGGTACTTGCCTAATAATTAGGGCGTGTCAAATGTGAACGATGTAAGTGTCAGAATTGCCACGTTGTTTTCGCGGGATTGTCTTGGGCAATCGAATGGTCGTGAGAGATTATTGGATGACTCATAAAATCAAAGGGAAGGATTTATAAGTTGATTCGTATGGTTCTCTGAGGACAGGAACAGTGACAAAACAAAACATTTAAGAAAAGTTAAGAAAAGTAAAGGAAAGTTATGAAAAGTCAAAAAAGGTTCAGATAGGTTACAAAAAGTTAAGGAAAGGTGAGAAAGGTTAAAAAGGTTAAGAAAGGTTAAAAAAGGTTAATAAAGGTTAAGAAAGGTTAAGAAAGGTTAATAAAGGTTAAGAAAAGTTAAGAAAGGTTAAGAAAAGATAAAAAAGGTGAAGAAAAGTTAAGAAAAATAACAAACAAATATAACCTAAACTATGCATTCTGTATCTGGTTACCGATATGTATTAAGAATATAAGAAATGTACTGGATTCAAATTTGAGATCTTTAATAGGAAGGTAATATAAAATTGATTGAAAAAAAGAAGTGTTTCAGTTTGGTCGTTGCTCAGCAACAGTCAGCACGCTCCCATGTCATATCTCCTTTTGTGTCTATTATCTGTTGTTACGTCTCTGTTTCAAAAGCACGATGACCCTCATATAAATCGATTAACAACAAATTTATTAGAAGGTAGTCTGGTATGTGTCTTTGTCTATATATTTGCAATTTCATCCAGAAAAGCAATCATAAAGCACAATTAAAGCGGTGAGGTCAGTTCATTAAGGAGAAAGGTAAAAGCTTTCAGTGTTTACATCATCGCGGTAAATAGGATCCGGAGTAGTGACGTGCTTAACCTACCCAACACAATATAACAGGTTTATGGTACCTGAAGAGATCGGTGATTATTCCGGCTATGAAAATTGCCATCTCGATGAAAACTCCGAACAGATATTATTGTGAACATTTTTTTTTTCAATCTTCAAAATTGAATCGTATAAAGCGCAATAAACAATATTAAGAAAAGGACGTTTAGTTTGTTTGGGCATGTAGAGAGGGTGAAAGGATTAAGGAGTGTGTGGGGAATATTTAACGTGAAAGAGAATAGTAGACTAATGTCAGTAATTAATATTAATAAATAATTAAACAATCACTATTTATTTCAATTATTAAGCTCTCGGTCTTTCTAAAATCATTAATCCATTTCAATACATTGAAGAAAAAATACATTTAAACTGCACAGAAATATGAATAATAACATTTGTCTAATAAAGTGTCGCATAGGGATTGCGCAGATTATTCTATGCTCGAAGATTTCAATGTGCGGAATACTCTGTATGTGGAACATTATTTGTGCGGAATAATATATATGTGGAATCATCAGTGTTCGGAGTTTTCCATGTGTGGAATAATCTGCGCAATACTCGTACTCGGATGATCGCAATAATCCGAGTACCATTCGGAGCAAAAACAGTACCTAACCTACCCAATACAATATAGCAGGTATTGATCCACAGTTTTCGGAGGAAACTGAGTTGTTTTTCGCCGTTTTGGTGTCACAGTGACCAAGCCTTGTGTCATTGCAAAGGGAGTGGTGGCAGTAAAGAGGGTAGGACCCGCACCCCTAAATGTCTGAAAGAAAAAATACAACCTCCGTGTCATTGCATTATATTTCTAAGGGGATGTTTGTACAAGTTTGTTGTGGCGGTCGTGTCACGTTCATGTGGGGTGGTCAGGATTTGATGCAAATTCACAAAGACGTAATGGAATTTTAAAACATTTAAAAACTTAAAAAATGCTTTTAAAAAAAATGGTTAATTTGTGGTTTGGATTGATCAGCACCCACAAAAGACGCTAAACAAGACTTTCAAAATGTACAATACAAGCAATACCACAAATGGTTTATCTGTAAAATCTGTTAATCTGTACAGGTAGTTAGAAAAATGTCTAAGGATTTCAGTGAATGAAATTATTCAACTGCAATATTTTAAATTCTTTGAAATACATACTAAAATGTCTGCAATAGGTGCGGTTTGAAAACCAGTAAAGTCATTGTCAATGTTTTACAATCTATTGTGTCAAGAAATTGTCTACAAATATGAAGTGACCATTTAAATGGTTTTAAATGCCAACATTAAAACGGTTTAAAGGCAAAAAGATTATATTTTTAAATAAGTACTATGGTTCTAATGAATATTTTTCACATAAGCGTCAAGCGGTGTTCAGAAATTAGTGGTAATTTCTAAAAGGAGATGATTCTACATCATATTGTTAGAAAATTTAAAATTTGAACATTTTGTTTTAAATGTTCCTAGATAAACTAATAAATATTTATATAAAAGGGCCATTTATTGTATGTTAAATTAAAATGAGAAACGCGCACTTTGAACGATAACAAAACATTTTGACGAATTGAGTTATGTCATTTCTCCTGTCCATTTATAGTAGTGTCAAACTTGGGAGTCAAACGTAACCTCACATTTCAGTATACTATAATTTGTTCTAAAATCGGTGTTGCCATTATAATGAAAAAAAATTGTTCCGTTTTAATAAAATCTAGATTTTGTTGACAAAATGTAAGTGTTTGGCGTGTAATTTCATGGCCATATGCTGATGAGAAGTAGAAGAAAACTAGGTGGTATTAATAACAATTAGTCGCATTAGTGGATGTGACAACAGAGGAGATGAGAGGGTTTGAAATATCGGTCACCGCAGCAGTAGGAGTGACTGCCGTCGGAGTAACGTTCAGAAGCCGCCACCGTTTTATTTTAAGAAATGAAACCAAAGCGCACGGTTTATACCGGTTTCAGAGAAAAAGTTAAGACACGATTTAAGGGCTGGCACTTTGAAATCATTTTTTTTTTTTTAAATCGTATATTTTCATAAAAAAAACTTTTTATACCTCTGCTATTTCGCGCAGTTTTACTCGCCGATCACTCAATTACATAAAATAATGTACTTTTCTATGATCTATCAAGAATATTTTGTGTAGAAACGAAATATTCACTTGAAAAGCCTACCACCGCGGGAATCATCTTCGATGGATAGTCTTGCCACTTCTTAATTCAGCTATCTATTTTATTAAAATAGTTTTAACAGGTGGGAAGTCGCCGTTCAAAATTAGCATATTTAAAAAAGCGAATAGCGTTCTTACCATACAAAATCAATACCTGCACAATTTCAGATAGTATTTGTAATTTCACAGGTGGGAATGGTGTTAAACGGAAGTATTTGGGAGTTTCTGTAGATATATTTGACGTGTGTGTCCCATGGCACAATAAAGATATTTCGTAGGGCTCTATTTTGAATGACTTGGATCTCTGAAATCATTTTTTTTAGCAAATTCCTAGATCCCGGAAAGATATATTAAATATGTTTGCAATTTTTATAAATATTTAAACACATAATCTGATAAGACAGTACAATTTAAAAAACATAATCTTGCAAAAAACAAGTAGGTTATTTCACAAATTTACCCTCTGCACAGTTAGGAAGTATTGGGTCGCGGTACCTCGGCGTTCGAAAGGATGCGTGTGACATACCATTAGAAACGAATCGGCGAGACACCCTGCAGTCCAAACATTGTTTTGTCAGCCCTGCCCGTGGCCAACAGTTGTGTGTCCCATAACACCGCCATTCCGGACCAGTTAGATTAGACCCACGCTACCAATATTTATATACGTATTATATTTCTACTGGTCGAACACAACACAATATTATGGCCGACTATAAATCTGGTAGGCATAGCTAATGGCATAGTACCTATAGATATATAATAGTGTAGTATAGCTAATAGCTACATATATCTGCTATGAGTTCTAAAACCTACTGTTAATTTAATATCACAACTCACTTATGGACTTTTTGGTAGGCAGGGGGCGTTGGAGTGATCCAAAAGGGCGGTGATGGGCTTGTGGGCAATTGGGGGCGGTGAAGGGATGAAATGGGCAGCGAGGGCAACAAAAATGTTCTTAATAAATTTTCATTATGCATTTAAATTTGTCGTATGTACATCGTTGAAAGAATCATGCAACAAAATGAACTGTTCAAGTATTCTACTGTTTTTATAGATTGATATTTTGGCATTTTCTTTACGGTGTTATACAATACCAACAATAATGTACTACATAATATAATATGTAAAATATTCATATTAATATTTTTCAAGAGCAAAAGGCTATCACGGTGGAGAACAGTGGCGATGAAAATATCGTCTCGGGGTATAGAGTCTAATGCGGAATTGAGAGTTATTATCTCTCAGTCACAGTGTATATATTTAGACTTCATCGTAGTTTCGTCTAAAAGGAAACAGGGGAGGACGCTTATAAAAATTTTGTCCAAAAGTGGGCGAAGAGACAAGTAAGGTTAGGAACCTCTATACTAGACGATAACATTATTTTAACTATAAAGCAGAAAATCTGATTACGTGTCTAATATTTGAAGTAGCAAAAACTCTTCAAATGATTTCTGATGTTATGAATTTTGCACTCTCTTTCTGTGGTGAATTTTAATGACAAATTTTAATAAATATTTTCTGTAGGTAATCCTAGTAAATATTCCATTTAACTCTAAAAAATAAGACAAGAACTCATATCATTTCCGGAAACACAAACAGACGTACCTCATATTTAGCAACTTTCATGGAGAGTTAAAAAAAAGGGATTGTTGTGTGGATTCTTATGCATTTAATTGAAACCCCATTCGTAAAACATGTAATAAAATATGTAAAAATCCAGCAAAAAAAATTTTTGGCTCTCTTGGAATTTACTAAATATGGGATACGCCGATGGCCTCCGTGGTCGAGGGGTAAGACTCTCGACTACGAATCCGAAAGTCGCGGGTTCAAATCCCGACATGCGCAAGTAAAATTTATTTAATTAATTCGTGTTGTTTCAATGGAGTGCTGATACCAACCCTGAGGCATGGAATTAGCAGAGCAAGGATGGAAGTAAACTGAATGCCGTAGAAATGAGATCTCTGCGACGAATGTGTGGTAAAACCATGTATGATTGTGTGAAAAATATTGAAATTCGTAAAGAATGCAAGGTTGATGTAAGCATAATGAGTAAGATTAAGAAAGGGACGCTTAGATGGTTTGGGCATGTGGAGCGAATGAACGAAGAAAGGAGTGTAAGAAGAATGTATGACGCGAATGTGGATGGAAGAATAAGCCGGGGACGCCCGAGGAAGACATGGCACGATCAAGTGAATCAAATACTTGAGTCGGGCCATGTCAGAAGTCGGAATAATAGAAGAGAATGTATGAGACGATGTATGAATGTGAATGAAGCAAGAAATGTATGCCAAGATCGAGTTGTTTGGCTGTCCATCCTCTCTGCCTACCCCTGCAGGGAAACGGCGTGATGGTTAGTTAGTTAGTTAGTGTTGTTTCACAATGAATTCATTTAAAATAATTATACTATATTTGTGCACGTTCCAGAGTGAAGGATACTCTCAGTATCACCCCAGTGAAAGACCACCATTCAGAATTGAAACGTTGCTTGAAGTGGCTTTTAGCCGTGTTTAGTAACCAGATCTGAATAGTATTTCCTCACCTTCTGCTTCCCTTTCCTACTACCTTCATCCTCACAACATCCCCCAATTGTTGATGACATAGTCTCACTGGTTCCAGACGGTTGGAAGCAGTTGGGACTCTTGTACAGCATTCACTTTTTTTTTTAAACCTGTTCATTTTGCCAGTGACGATATTTTTCAATGGTTATAATAAAGAAAAATATTGTTGGAATATCGGGTAATAACTACTAGTAATCTAAACATATTTAATATCTGTTAAAACAAATCAACAGTTTACAACGTTATTTCAACTATGAGCTGTGGAGCTTTTAAATAATTTATTTTATTTAAGTTTTTAATCCAGCAGGACTGGGTGGGTTGTGCAAACGCAGTCTGCCATATCACATGAAATATATACAATATAAATAGAAAAATGAATATAATAAAAATAAAAAATAAATAAATAATATTAACAAAGATGAAACAGATTAAATGATCAAACTCGTTTATAAAACATATGGGAAAAAAATGTGAAAAATAATAGATAAATTGAAATAAATAAAATAATTACGAAAGGGTAATTACATCAAAATAAAAGAAATAAAATTTAAAAATTCACAGATGGTAACTGCATCTTAGATTACTTTCATTTATGGTTTATCTATAGTCAAAATGATCAGGCCATTTTGCCACAACGCTTAGTTAAATACAATTATGCACATATTTGTATTAAGGAATGATATAATGTGAGAGGTGGGCGTAACCCAGCTATCCTGACCTGGTCACCACATTCTCAACACAGAAAACAACATTTTAACATAGTGAAATGATATCTAGGAAACTGGGTTAGTCAAATGTGTCAGACAACAAATTAACCTAAAGCAAGGTTATATTTAAAGAATGATCTGCCTGTCCATTAGCACACAATATTTATCTACCGGTATAATATAAACTTCATACATATTTTATCTGTTTTGCGGGCAAAGTTAAGCACCCGCCATAATCAAATAAAGTGGCGGGAAAATATTTAATAATCGACAGTCGGTCAAACTTTTAAAACTCAACCTTATTTTTAATTGGTAACACTGATAATTCGATTATTTGTGTGTGGGTTCTTATTGTAATACTCTTAAAATCCGGTGTCTCTTGAAACACCATAATTTTCAAAAACGTATTTTTTTTTTTTTTCAATATTGTACTAGAGATACAAACATATGCATGAAATTACAGATTAAATTAAAAATTATTAATTAGATGTAAATTTTTTTTTTGGTTTTGAACAGAACGATTTATACTGTTTTTACCAAAAAAAGTACAAAAAGTGTATATATTTTTCGAATTTTAATATTCAAAAAGTTTGTTACGGATATTCGAAAAGTTTTACAATGTATCATTTTTATTACATACTATCTGAAGTACCCGGCGTTAGGCGGGGTTATAAATAGTTTGGTTGAAGTAAAGTATTGAGGTTGTAATGTGTTACCCCTACCCCTATCCATTTCCTTTTATTTTTAACGTCAAGTGTGCTAAATTACATCAAGAAACACCAACATTCCGCTTTAAGGGATGGGAAAGGGGGATACGGGTGATTTTTCACAAGTCTCATGTAGACAGCGATCTTTCTCTTGTTTTGAAGGTCAAGTGTATCAATATCGATAATGCATAAATATAAATAAAATAAAATGGTTTAAAATAAAAACAAAAAATTATTAAAATGAATAATACTGTCTCGGATATACTCGTATTGACAAAAGTTAGTAACGTAGCAAATACTAAATATCGATATCAGATATCACTTACCAAATCAGTATTAAGTACCAAAATATCGCTTCCACAGTCTGAACGGTTGGGACGCTAATATCTATCGAGCTTGTATCGATATATCCGATACCTCGCGGTATTATAACACGTCTACCTGTTAAGAGTATACGAGTATTAGGTTCAGGCCTAACTGTGTTCAATTCAACTTTGATTGCAATACCTCTACAGGGTACCCAATCGTTTTTTTTAAAGCTACGACTTTTCCTAGGTCAACCTATCAACTCGGTAATAAATTATAGCAATTTAATCTTATTTCCTTTGACATAATTTTTTATTTTATCCCAAAGAGTTCAACCTATAAAATTAGCATTGTTATCGTGAAATTAAGGCCGCCGAATGAAACAAAATGATCGATTACCCGCGCCAAAAATGCCGTTGGGTGTATTACCGCTGCCTGCCGCAATGGTGACACAGGATGGAAGTATGTATGATGAAAGATCAGAACACTCTGGCAAAATAATTAAACTATTAATAAGATAATGTGTTACTTTTGTCGAAAACAAAGTGCTGCTAAAAGAAAACTGAATTTAAAAGCTTTCTAAAAATATATGTAGGTACCGAATAGTACCTATCTAGAAATATATGTAGGTACCGAACAGTACCTTTCTAGAAATATATGTAGGTACCGAATAGTACATTTCTAGAAATATATGTAGATACCCAAAAAATATATATATTTTTATACTAATACACACTAAAAATATTATTGAAAATAAAATAATCGGCTGCATAAGAAAATTGTTCCTACAATTAACCTTTTTAATTTTTAATGGGTACCAAACTATACAATACCGAAATTTTTAATTATTTAATTTATTAGAGACCTGAAATTTTTGCCATTTTTACGCAATAGCATGATATTCGCATTCCGGTAAATAAACCGGGAATTTTCGAATTTTTCACGCGATAATCTGGTATTTTAAAATAAGTTAATGTTTTACGTTCTAAATATTTCTTTGTCTGTGGTTTCGAAAAACCTGAATACCCAGAAAATGAATGCAACTAAATTCATATCGAAAAATCCGCCTACTTTCATTCCTTTTTCGATTTTCAAAAAATAATAAAAAACCATTTTTTAACCTAAAAATATGAACCATTTTTTTTTTGCAAAATACCACCGTTTTTTGATGAAAAATAAACCTGGTATTAAAAAGAATCGCACTTTTAAATGAAATGAACATTTTTTGACCATTCTCGTTGACCATCCTTTTACAAGTGTCTGACAGGCAGAGGTTATATGTCAAAGACAATCTTATAGAAGTAGTCATAGTAATACATAAATACGTAATTCCAATATCTCAAATCAAACTCGAATTTAACGAAAATTAGGCGAAATTCGACCAACAATAACGTCAATTTCACCTTAAAATAACAACACTTTTCCCAAAAAATAACGTGAATTCAATTTTTCAAGTCCCCGGTTATGAGTTATATCATAGTTTGCAGCAATCAAGTCATGTAAAGTGATTATCAGCTACTTAAGTTGGGGTAAACTTTAAAATATTACATAAAAAAGAAAAATATGGCGCAGATTGACCATTTGGTTACGACATTGGAATCTCTGTGAAACATCCCAGGTTAAGTTTTGTGTTGTTTTCACCGCCGTCATGCGTCCCGTTCCATTATAAAATCGCGTGCATAATAAAGTGAGTCGTGACCCAAGTCAATAGAACTCCAATATTACATTATATATGTACATTACACAAACCGGTTTGAATGACAAAGACAATATGGCCACTGGCCAGCCGGCTGGACAGGACAGGGTGTAACAACTGCGGCGTTAAATTTCATCGCGACAGAACAAGGTCAACTTTCTTTGACACACCCTGCATTTAGCACTATACTGTTTTGAACGTACAATAAATAATATCTACGATTATTAAATTGGTCCTGTTTATATGATCGATTATTTAACGTAGGTAGTCGTTTTATGTGTCAAATTCGTTTTTTTTATATGAATACCATACACGAGTCCCATCAGCTCCATATTTTCCGGAACCAGTGGGATTACGGCATTCATAATTGTGGTATTTTGTAAGAATGAAAGGATTGGGGAAAGGATCGAGATAGGGCAAATGAAGGTTGGAAAGTACCTAGCTCTTCAGATCTGGTCACCAAACGCGATTTAACCTATTTCAAGGAACGTTTCGATTCTGAATGGTGGTATTTCACCAGGGCGGTGTACTGAGAGTTTTTAAAATCTTTATTCTTTTTCATTCTATTAACTCCACACAGAAGACCTTGAGGAAAATAATTTCCCTTGGGCCTATGTCATCTTTGAGGATGCTGTTTGGAGGATATTTTTGAGGAGAGTGAACATGGGTCTAAAAGAGATCCATGTTGTGGGAGGAAGGAATCACAGAGGCTGGCAAATCGTTCCACAGCCGGGCTGTTGAACTCAAGAACGAGTCGTGAAAACGACCCGCTTTCATGTCGCAATGGCGACTTTGTACAAATGTTAGGCACCAATTTGATGTGTTTTCCGTCTATGCACCGGTGCCGTGGGGATCAATAACGCTATTTCCTCCGAGCATCTTCCATTGAAATACCGGTAGAAGAAGAATGGGTTTTATATTCAGAGTTACACCAATAACCTGGAAATAGGTGAGTGGACAAATTTTGCCATCCAGGCGTACTCCATCACTGGACAAGCATAAATTTATTATTATAATGATGATAGTAGAAGAAATTCTTAAAATATCATGTTATTCGTAACCTGGGAATGTTTATCTTTCTTTTAATTAAAAAGAAAAATAAAAACAATTTTTTTCATAGCCAGTATCGTCATAAAATAATAATATAAATGTGCAAACCACAAGTCATCTGGTAATCAATCATGTTTCAGAAATAGATAAAATAAATCAATCCGATTTTAATCCAAAAACGTGAACGTTGTGTTGGTAGATTTCAATTGAAAGAGTGATTAAACAACGACGGAAACACGTCAGTTGCCATTTCGCCAGCAGCCGAATAGTAAGACTAATGATGCTGTAAAAACTCTAATTGAATCAGGAAACTCCGCAGTACTCGTTTGTCAATTACTAGAGTGACTTATCAATGCCTTTTGCAAGTAGAATGTGAGTGGAAACTCGTAGGTTTAATGGATTTATTATTTTCTTCCTACTCAGAAACTCTGGCCCAAATGGCGGCTAGAGTAGCTTGAGCATTTACGCATTTAAAATCTTAAGAAAATAATCTTTGAAGAATATGAATACAAGACAGTGGCGGCTCGTGACTTTTGAGTGAGCTAGAGTGCTGTGATTGAAAAATACGACCTTATTGATGTTATTGAAGCCGAAAATATATATTTTTTTTTTTATTTCATTTTTTTGTATAGTAATTTAGATGGTAGGTGGGGCATAATGCCTATATTACCATACAAACAATTGCAATTAAAAATAAATAAATTAAAAAAAAAAAAAAAAATCATTTATTCCTGAAGATGATAGCATTGCTATCGAAACATGTAGAAATATTTATATATTTTAAGTAAAGTGGTATATACAAAGTGTATTTTCAATTTATATAATTAATAATGATGCCACAAAGTTACCAAGCATTTAAAGAAATTTTAAAAAAATAAATCATTTTCAGCTTCAATAACATTAATAACGTTTTATTTTTCATTCATAGCACTCTAGCTCACTCAAAAGTCACGAGCCGCCACTGATACAAGATGTTCACATAATAATTCATGAAAATATGGTTCATAATCAAAATTATTTTTCTCCTCAACTGATCCTCAAAATTAAAAACAGATATCTCGGAATGATTATCGATACAAATCTTAATTGGAAGAACTAAATCTGTCAACTTGAACAAAAAATAATATTTTAAGTATTATATTATTATTAAATCGATCAAGTAGTAAAACTCTACGTATTTAATAAACTAACCCGTGTGTTTTGGCCTTCGTTTTTTTAACCAGCAGGCTAAATAATATGATGCTACTGTGTATTTCTTTGTATAAATAAGTTCCCTTTGTAGCTACCTGCTGAACTGGACACTAAAATTTACTATGTCGACACCTGAATAACGGCGACAGTAGTGACATCTATGTATCATTTATAGTTCACCCATTTTCCCTAATAACTTCATTCGCTTCCTATTTTATGGCTAGATTTGATTATCTCTCTTTATTCCGTGTTTAATTCATATCGTTATTTATTTATCTCATGTTGTTATTTATACTGTGCAAATGTAATCACAAGCTTTTATAACACGTTATACAAATAAATCAACTCCCGTTGAGGGGAACGGCTGCGCTGCCTGTTTCATATATAACTTTATTTTGGATTTGAGGCCAAAATACCCATCCAAGCTGAATGATATATTTTTTTTAAATTAAAGGTTTAGTAATTATCTAGTACGTATGAGATGTATTTTATTTATTTTTGTTTTAAATTATGAAGTATAGGCCACGAAAAAAAATATTTTTTCATAATTTTAGTGGCAAATTAAAAAATTATTTGGGGATTTATTGTATTTTTTTTTAATTATTATATTTGCCATGTAAATATGATTACATAAAGAAAAATAAGAAAACAAAACATTTAAAAAAAAAGATACTTTAAATTACGTACGGCAAAATTGTGTTCCAAAGTAAATTAGTCGTAAGTCCACCATAATTTTTTTCCACCTTTTGACGGCCCCCATGGTCGAGGGGTACGGCTCTCGACTACGAATCCGGAGGTCACGGGTTCAAATCCCGGCGTGCGCAAGTAAATTTAATTTAATTAATTTGTGCTATTTCACAATTAATTCATTTAAATATAATATATAGTATATTTGCGCACGTTCCAGAGTGGAAGATACTCTCAGTATCGCCCTGGTGAAAGACCACCATTCAGATTGAAACGTTGTTTGAAATGGCTTTTAGCCATGTTTGGTGACCAGATCTGAATAGCCAGGTATTTCCCCACCTTCCTCTACCCCTTCTCCTTCCCCTCCCCAATACCTTCAGCCTCGCAACATTTCCCAATTGGGGATGCCATAATCTCACTGGCTCCAGACGGTTGGGAGCAGTTGGGACTCTTGTACGGTATTCATATAAAAAAATGCTCCATTTTAATATAAAAAAACGTTATTTTATGTTTCCTTGTATTAAGTGGAAGGGGTAAAACTTTTGTTTATCACCCTTATCCCCCAAATAATTGTTAAGGGTGCCTCTAAAATCGCGAGAAATCAGTTCCTTTAATGGCCTATATTTCATGATGTAAAACAATGTGTTCATAATGTACTATACTTTTTGGTGAAAAAAAAAGTTAGCTTTGGGGGAGTATTTTGGCCCCAAATCAAAAATTAAGTTTTGTATGAATCTTAACCATTATTGAGTCGCCTCATTATTCACAGATCCTAACACTAATTTGAGTGTATTAAATATTAATACACTCAAATTAGAGAAATTTTTCAACACATTCCCTAATATATTAATTCGTAAAATGATCACAGATTTCTAAACCCTTACCAAGAGTTTTCAGTCACCGTGTGTTCAAAATGTCATCTGATCAGTGTGATAATTGATTAAGTAACTACATTTATTTCTAGAACACAGCCATAAGGACTACTTTTTCTGACTTTTGTCAAGGATCTCGCTGTAGGCAATTCAGATCAATTATTTTAATGATTTCCGACGCCACAATATTACTTCTAATGCACACCAATGATTAAAGAATTTATAAAAACATGTTACACAAAATTATCAAACTGAGAAAACTGTTAAGTGGAGACGTTTCACTAATAGCTCCGTTGTAATCATTCACTCCTTCCCATAAATATGGCATGTAATAGAAAGAGTTGCTACAATGGAGCTCTCTAGTTGCGAGTCCAAAAACGACAAACACGTTGTCGCAACATGTTTGGAGTTAAAAAAATGCCGCAACTGCAATCTCGTTTCACACTCGTAAGTACATATTTTTTGTGACTGGTAAAAAACCCTGTCTTGTTAGAAATAGTTTTTTTTTAATATTTAGAATTATAAATTACCCGAAAAACAAGTCGGTCTATTTTGCAAACAAACGATATTTTTTTAATCATTAAAGAAAATAATATTCACATAACCTAAACGAAACATGAAACCGGAAAAAACAACAGAAAATAAAAAGATTTCAGTCGTATCTGGAACTCGAACCCAGGACCTCTGCCTATCCGGGGCAACCGCTTTACCAAAATAGCTAATTAGACCAGTTGAATTTATGTCCTGTTCATCGTTTATGTTAATATTATTTTCTTCAATGATTAAATATTACAATGGGGTTTTTAAATCTCAATAAAAATAATTAATAATAAAAAATTGGATTTTTTTTTTGGTTTGTTATTTTACTAAATCTTATGTACAGTCGTTCATTTGTTTTTATTGATTATAATGACATCAAATATTTTATAAAATTTATAAATATCCATGTAGAATCTTCCCTCGTAGCCAAAATCAATATCAATCACCATCTACTAAGAAACCCCGAAACTTTCCATATTCCTTTTCAAAGAACAAATTTAAATTTCTATGTAACATCCACTGTAGAGGAAAAAATACATGACATATTTAGCGATAGCCCCCAGAACTTTTCTGCATTTTTCGAATCTCTTGTAATCTAGTAATATATTCACTTCTTATACTATTCTACTTATATATTCACTTCTTTCTTTCAGAAAGCTTTAATCATTTTTTTTATTATTTGACCCACACTTGTTTACAGAGACGGTTCAAGACAGATCGTTGTACTCCGTTATTGGACGGTTTTGTATTTATTATTTTTGTTATTTCTTTGCATTTTTTATATTAACCCTCTGTTGTACAATATAAATAAAAAATAATATCATGAAAGTCGTAAATACATGTAGTTTTTTTTTTTTTGCAATTTTTTTTCTTCGCTGTACTGCATCCCAGGCGGTTATAATACCATTTTCGCTGCCCACAATCAATCTATTAAAACAATCACTCTATTCACTGAATTCGTTCGCCTTGACCTATTGAAATTCTCATACTTAATAATTATTTTTATATATTTCTACTTCATTTGTGTGAAACTTTTCTTTAATATTCACCCCGTAATGATAATGTGCCTACTCGATTTAGACAATATATTGATTAACTATTCGTATCTAAAGAATATTGCTTTTTATTCATATGGATGTAGAAAGGAGAGAGAAAAAGCTTAAGTTACAGTAGTCATGGAAAGTGAAAATAAAGGAATCAATACTGGAAAGCTGAACGAATGATGATTGAATGAAAATCATTTATGAAAAGGGACGTTTTAATGATTTATCTGTCATAAAATTGATATTACTTAAATAGTGTTTGTGTGAATAATAGAAGATGTAACGAATTTAATATGGCGAGTACCTACTCCAATCAATATTTCATTCTCTAGCAATACTATCGTCTCGACGTTAGCAACACTCGCGACCAGCCTCACAGCCGCGAGTGGACAGCTGGTGTCATTTTACAATCGGATAACATGGCACTGAAGTAACCGGCATTGCCCGTGGCTATGGATATTTTGGAGTAAAGATTTGTGGTTGTGATATGTTACCTCTACCCCTACACCTACTCCTACCCAGTAATTTTCCTCTTATTTTGAACGTCAAGCGTGCAAAAATTCATTAATAAGTACTAAAATTCTGCTTTAAGTCGCGATAAAGGGGGTGGGGTGGTCTGTCGAAATCTCATATAAACAGTGACCTTCCTCTTATTTTGAAGGTCAAGTGTGAAAAATTTCATCATGTCAGAATAAAACTGTAGATTTGTGTGAAAAACAAACCCACGTAGAGACACTCTTATTTATATATATAGAGTTGTTTTATATATTATAGATAGATAGATAGATAACAATGGTGTAGTGATTAAGTGAATAACCGCATACAGGTCCAACTTACTTTATACAAACCTTTACTATTTTGACTACATAATGTATTATATAATTGTAAACCGATGAGCAGTTCACTCACGTTTTAACACTTATTTGAAATTCACATATTGTAAAGCAGCCATACTCTCATGTTTGAAATTTAAATATGTCCTTTCACATTCCGGGAGATTGTTCGAGAATTTCTTTGCAATAAAAAATCGAATGCCTAGCAGGTACAACACAATGGTAACCAATCGATTTTTTAACAGATAATAAATTTAAAATTTAAAAACGAAAAATAAAACTAAAAAAACATTTTCATTCTTCAATTTATATTATCTTGTTTTTTTTTCCATTTTCTCAAACACTATTTAATTTACTGGCTTGGAATTTGTTATTTGAGAACGGTTAGACAGTTGAACGGTCCAAGCGGATATCCAGGCATTAAAAAATTACAAAAGATATCTGCATTAGTTTATGACCCCTTGGGGGCCCGATTTTGTTTTTTTTTTTCTAGGGATAAGACATTGTCCTTAGAGTTAAACACTTTTTGCTTAACTGGATTTCCAATTTCATCTCAATGACAATACATTTTCAAAGGAGTATATGGTTTTATTATGTATTTATTATGTTGTGTAAACCCTTTAGGGGATTTTACTTTTTTAAGTTAGAGTTCAAAGTTTAATAATGACACAGGTGTAAAACATATCGTAGTATACACAAACAAATTAAGCAATAACATTATCTATGTATATTTCAATATAATTTGCAACAAAAGCGAATGTTATCACGCCTTAGACTTAATTGTCATACAGCTGTATTCTATACGCATAGCTGAAAAACAAATTATCTGTGCTATCACATGTTAGTGTTATTAAAATATTATAGGTACACCACACATACTTAACACGGGTAATTTACTATTACTTACTTTACACTTCTAGTGAAGATTTTAAATCACTTTTATCTGACATTTCGGGCTTATGGCATAGATACTTTGCAAACATCGACATTTCGTTGTTCGGTTAATTTAATTACAATTTTATGCGATAAATAACTCACTAATAATGTTTAAAGTCAATACTTATGATAATATTGAGTTTTGCTTTTGTTAAAACTACACAAAAATCGATATTTTTAAAGAATGTCATTCGCTGAATAACAGCTGTCATTCGAGAGAACCGGAAGCGCAGTTAAGCAAAAACTCTTTAAAGACAATTGTCTTGTCATTAAAAAGAACCGGAATTGCGCCCGTTGTCATTTTTTTAAATGGTATCGCAACGATTACATGCAATATTTTTTCGCTTATTATGACGGCAATGGGGGAATTTAAATATTTTCAGATTATTTGTTACTCGGGAATGTTTGTCACGAAGTGTCTCTTTGCCAGGACAGAACTTTGTTGCATTCTATCTTCTCTGCCTACTCCTGGGGAGAAACGATGCGATGGTTAAAGTTATAGTCGACCCCAGCACAGAGTATTCAAGAGTCATCGACAAATAACGTTTTTCATACTTTGGGGTTGTATAATATGTTAGAAAGGCTGGATATATAATGAAAGGAATGTATAATGTTTAATCACTTTATTTACTATACTTTCCCAACACAATACCTATTATAATATTCTGAATACTACGCAGGAATTTAGTAGAGAAGGAACAAAATGCGTACCTACCAAAACTGTTGTTGAATCCGGAATGAAACATGGCGGCGACAGGCGGTCGTGCAAAGGTCCTAAATGCGTCCACTGCGCATGTCTCAGTGTGGCCGTTACAAGAAAGTTTTTAAATAAAAATATAATTAAAACATTGACTGTGTTTTTGGCACATTAATCAGTTCCTCCACAATACTAAATTGTCCCATAATTATCATCCTTCTCGCGTGTCTTGATTGAAAATGAAAGAGACAAAAATTACCAGAACGTGACATGTTTGCAATGGAAATTGAAAACGTACGTTTTTCAATTTCCTGTTCAATTCTACTATAGTTAGTAACTTGTAGTAACAATGTTAGTAATAAATAGTGTTGAGAATGTGTATATCTCTGAATATTATTTTTCTGAGTGTCATGGAGAAATTCCATTATATCTTTCCCTACGTGAAACGACTCAAGCGATATCATGCACATAACTTATGCAGCAGATTACACATTGCATTCTTTGGCCGTTGCATTGTGAATGTAGATATATTATTTATTGAAATTGCGAGACAAGCGTGTAAATATCAGAGACGGGGCAGGGAAAGAGATGCCATCCGCCATAGCCGTAATCGTTTGACATTTCGTTTCAGCTATCTTACCGCCATCTGTTGGCGGAGCGGTGAAAGAGACGCTGTTCGCTGAAGATTGCATTTTAAGGTTAAGTGTTACTAAAAACTTTCTGTTTTTAGAAGAAATACAAAGAGAGGATAAACCGCTAGCATTATTTGTACTGACATAAAGAGTATTATCAGTTCTCTTCCATGAATTCATTAAATCTGGAAGATGACCTGATCGGAATGGCCAGGTTTTCCCAAGTAATATGATAGGAGTTGCTACACGGTTTCGCCTATATTTCTTCTTTCTGTGAGTGCCTCTTTGTGCTGATTGTGACTGCTTACTTTGCATATATATTTTTAATTATTTTATTGATGTCCTAACTACATATTGATGCCAACTGTTCGAAGCCGGTGGATCTATGGCATCCTCATGATTGTGGAATATTGTGATGCAAAGTAAGTACTTTTGGTCACAATAATAATATAGAGATAAAGCCATTAAGAGCAACGTTTAATTTATCAATAGTGGTTCCACTTCAACATATCGAAACTGTTATTCACAAACGTATGTGTGAAGTGCAAATTTTTAATCGGACTTATTTCCGAACGCTGTCTTAGATTAATTTTGCTTAACGTTTTTTCATCGTTTGACAAGTTTTGTTGTAATGTCGCCATACCAACTTCCAAATCTAATATAAATACCTTCTTAAGGAAGCTATTCTATTTTACTTTAATTTGTGAATCGATTCTTAATCACCTAATTGAATGAATATCGATAATTTAGAGATAAATCCTTCCCCTTATTTGCACCAAAGAATTTCTCCAACCATTAATTTTATCTCGGGTTATGCTTAAGATAAGAAAATATTTGTCGGAAATCGCATTCCAATCGAAAGTCCATAACAAATCGGCTTGGAATTTTATCAAATCACAAATTTATAGAATTATTTTATAGCTTTTACTAGCTTTCAAGTATACGGCTTCTGTTTCATATAAATTTATAAATATTCTGTGGTGTTTTATTGATACTAAGTAGTGGTGGGCGAAGCGGCTCGGTTTAGTGAGCCGGATCACTAAATCAGCTCTCTGTAAAGACAATCCTCATGAAAACTGGACGAAAAAAGTATCGTGTAAGAGCGTCTTGTCTTTATGAGGGCCAAGGGAGCGAGAGAGAGGGCATGGTCCGAGAAGACGCGAACCGTCGTTCAATCGAGCCGGATCACCGTACCGGTACACTACAAAGAGCTGATTTAGTGATCCGGCTCACTAAACCGAGACGCTTCGCCCACCACTAATACTAAGTGCTGCCTGAGCGAGTAAAACATTACCTATTTAATTTGTTTTAGTTATTTCACATAATATTTCAATTAAAAGAGTTTAAATTCATATTATTATTAAGTTCTACAAGTTTTGTTTTTTAGTCTTTGTGACGAATGATTATAATATAATATTTATTAATAAAGTAAAGAAAGTTATATATTCACCACTTCTCAGCATGTTCACATCATCAGAACAATATAACACATTTAAATAAATCAATTAACAAAACATTATCATTGAAATATGGGGAAACACATTATTAATGTAAAAACTTCACAGAAAAGAGAATTTTAATTATTTTCTAAGTAAATTGGTTTTATAGATCATAAATCATTATTTTTAAAAACCCGTCCAAATTAGATGCGGTGGGAGTGAATAAAATCATATAAATAAGTCACAATGTGGATTAACCGAAGTTTTGAAAGTGGCGTTGAACATCGAAACAGCTGTAACAATAATAAAAACTAAAAACACTTGCAGAACTTAATAATAACATCATTAAATTTGATTTACATTAATTTTTTTAAATTAAATGGAGATTTGCGAATTAAACACAAAAAAATAATAGTCATATCACTTCCCAGAAATATATTTGTATTGCTTTGGAAAGGAGAGACAAATCAATATTAGTCAACTTTACAGGGTAACCGATTTCGCATTCTAGATTTTTGTCAGATCAGAGAATTGTAATGAAGAACATAACTTTTAAGCACTTAGTTGTTGCATTTTTGACCCACAGAATATTGAATTTGTCTCTGTTTTCCATCTCAATATTTTAAAATAAATGTTTTTGTTAACAGGGACAACTTGAATTATATTTAAGTGTATGTTAATTTATAGAAAATGTCACTCATCTCTGTATGTTAATAGCTGATATCTCGGAACATACTTTTTCTAGGTGACTCGTCTCTCTTTTCCACGTACAAAAACGACTTAAACGATTCAAATTATTATAAGCAATAATTATTAACCTGAAAAATCATACAAATTGAATAATCTTCCGAGAAAAAATACATGCTGCCGACGGGACACGAACCCGCGACCTTTTGTTTACCGGACAAGTGCTCTACCACTGAGCTACTTAGGATTCGTTTGGTATACTCAACTCCATTTCGCATTTTTACTTAATTATCTCCCTTTTCGACGATTATTTTTTAGAGTAACTCCACACATGTCATCTTTGGGAATGCTCTGGGTCTTTTAGGGATAGGAAGGATTGGACAAGGGTCTTGAAGAAATCCATATTGTAGCCCATCTGTTAACCCAAGAACGAGTCGTAGAAGCGACCCGTTCTCATGTGACAAATGTCAATCATGTACAAATGTTTATTTCCAGACTGTACACCGATTCCGAAGGGATCAATGGCGCTAGTTCCTCAGAGCATCTTCCATTGAAATAATTATCTTATTTTATTGCATTATTTTCATCTGCCAGCGCATGTGCTTGTTTTGGTTAGTATTTTCATGACATTGGGACTAAAATTGATCACGACAGAAGCTTTTTTATGTGAATATCGCACAAGAGTCCTAACTGTCTAAAGCCAAAGGGACTACAACATCCCCAAATAGGTATATTGTATGAAGGAGATGTAGAAGAGTAAGTTAGATTTACCGGACTATTTAGATCTGGTCACCAAACACGTCCAAAGTCATTTAAAATAACGCAATAAGAGTATATAACACCCTAGATACCAACCTACTTGGAACACTGTTCGATTGTCAGAAACAAAACAAAAATTATTTTGCTTTTGTTGTATTTTTCGAAACGTCATTGAAATATCTACTGAACTAAATATTCGTATCGTGTTTTATGTTTTTTTTAACCAACGTACTTAGTTGTGGTTTTCAATTGAAACTTCAGAGGATGGAGAGGAGAGCATTCGTAGTAGGTATTGACAATATGGTGAAAGGTAGAATTTATAGAAAAAAAACTATATGAAATCACACCCATAACGTTTGGACCCAAAGTCAAAGTACCAACTATTACGCCATGAAGGTCGTTGATGGAATTGCATATATTAACAATGCAAATTGCGATAGTATGCCAAAGGTTAGAATTGATTGCACACTCAACCTCTGCCAATTTAAAAATACACGATGGGTTTTTGTAGCATCCTAACCTACAAAATTGTCCTGATTTTATGAAAACTAAATACAGTAGCTGCAATTTTTTTCTATTCCACTCCACACATATCGATATAATTTCTCTCAGAGCCTATGTCATCTTTGGGGATGCTATGAAAAAGTTTTTTATTTGTCATTGTGGTCCTACGTAAGGTCAGGTCGCCCAATTAAAGTTGAGACGGCCAAAGCGTACTTGTGTATTAATCTATATGTAAATACACACTTCTGACACCGATGTCCTCGTGAAACGTCACTGAGAAACAACATTTAGCCTTGCTTAGGTACACCTATTTAATATTTTAACGAAAAAGGACAAAAAGTGTGCTAGGGGTATAGACAAATCATTTTAAAGAGATTCTTCCTTGTGTGGTGGTGCACGCCGATAGTTGTTCGAAT
Source organism: Halesus radiatus (assembly GCA_022606495.2). NCBI lineage: Eukaryota > Metazoa > Arthropoda > Insecta > Trichoptera > Limnephilidae > Halesus > Halesus radiatus. The sequence goes on along the minus strand of JAHDVE020008733.1, from coordinate 23,262 downwards.
TGGTTGGAAATAGTTTGGAACACTCGCCCGCAGTCTCTCCTCTTACCACTGTGATACAGTACACCACTACACTAGCTAGAATCTCGTAAAAATGATTCTATCTACTGTACGTTGATCGAATTTAAATTTTAGAAATTTTTTAAAAGTAGTCTAAAAAGTGTTTTTATTTTTTTATTAATTGGTTTCGATTTTAATTTGTAAAACTCCATTTTTATTTATTTTTTTAAGATTTATTATTTTAAGTTTAAAAATGATTCATTTATAATAAAGTACTGCTGTGTGAAAGCTGTTTCGCTTTGCGAAGGCATTATGAAACTGTGGTGAAGCCACTTACAGACGATCTATTTATATTATTTCTGTATAGTTACTTATAATAATAATAATAATAAATGTTTATTCCGGTATGTGGGGAGGTTAGTGCAGTCCCACACATTCCATATAAACTTATTCCATATAAACTTATGAAACTCTTAAAATGTTTTCATTTTTAATTACGAATTAATTTCCGAGTAAATTGACGGTTATTTTAATATTACACCGAAAAGTTTCCTACTAAATAATAAATATTTTGTTTTGGTCACGTGAAGACAATATTAACAAATCTCAAATGAAATATAAACAAAAAAGACACAGAAAATTAAATTATTTCAATAAAAAGTATATATTAATCATGGACTTAGAGAAAAAGTCATTTATGAATAGTACCATATAAATAAAATCTGATGGGTGTATCAGAGACACTATCTAGATTGCATAATAAATTCGGGTAGAATCAATATAGAAAGATAGCAGCTAAAAATATGTGTAATTTAAATGAGGACGATATTAACAGTTCTTGGATGGTGGCATTAGCTCAGTGGATAAGAGCGCTGGATCCAGATAGACCGAGTGGTCCTGGGTTAGTCTCAGATGCGACCGTTACCTTTTTATTTTATTTTCTGTGTCTTTTCTGTTCATATTGCTGACATGATGGGGTCATTGGGGTTCAGTAGAAACAGGTAACTTCGTTGAATGTCAAGTATTTTATTAATTCACAATGTACAATACATTCTTAACTGGTAGGTATTGTGGGTGTCACTTAATTACACGAACTGTTTTTACGGGTAATCTGCACACGGTCCAGTGGGGAGATTACCAGTCGTCTCGATGTTGGTGTTGAAGCCTCAGAGAGCAGGTGGTACTTCCGGTAGGGGGAGGTTTTGGTGCCGGACGGACACGCGTTTCGGCTTTCGCTTGACGACCGGTTTCAGACGGTTCAAGAGGATGATCAGCAGGATGCCAGAGGCGCTCGACTGCTGTCCGGTGGTGATTCCTGCGGTGGTGGATATGTGCCTTGATGGGATCACGGCGCTGGAGGGCAGGAGGCGAAGGGCACTCGACTGCACTCGAACGGTGGGCGTTGGGGTTCGGCGGTTCCTGCCGAGTTTTCCCGCAGCGTCTCAGGCTGGGGATGCAAGTGGCCTGCTTGCTTTGTAGGAGACGGGAGTCTCGACTACGACCACTGGCCGGACGGTCTCTACTGACTCGTCTCTGTCCACTACTGATTTTGCTTCGGCCAAAGTCCCCCTTTTTAATCACATCCGAACTCTTCTTCGGGTTCCTTCGTGAACTCCGAACTGTGGCTCGGTGGATTTTAATTAGTTCGCTGTTAATCCCCTTAACTGCCTTCTTCTGGCGACTGCGAAATTCCCGAGATTTAAAGCCGGGCGTTTGTAAATTACCCTCAGGTAGACAGACCTCGGGTACCGTATTATGGATTAGCATAAATCGGTGTTTCCCGCACTTATGGCTTGTATCATTGCATTTGAGATTTGTTAATATTCTCTTCAATGGTTAAAAAATATTACAATGAGGTTTATAAGCTTCAATAAGTCATTCCGATAATTTATTTTTTTTAAACTTAAATTGCATTGCGGTTATGTCGAAAGTTAAAACACACTTGTATTTACTTAATTATAAAATCAACCGATAGAGTAGGGTGAACACCGCATCTTTAACCTGTGGCAAATACGAGGTAAATCTCTTCGTTTTCAAATGTTAATAGGTTACGCCAAACAGTCTACCGCCAGGTAAATGTCACACAGCGCTGGCGGTCCCGGGTATGCACAGAGGAAGATGGTTGGGCTATTGGCAATTTGAAGATTATCAGATACTAACCAAAGAGAATGTTCGATTCACACAGAAATATCCATCTCAGCGGAAAAAATCTTTATGGATATGTGTGTTTGAAAACTTGGGACGGAACTTAAATTAGTAAAATGGCAATTAACAATTAGCCAATAAAACGTGCTTCAATTATGTAAATATTCGTACTTAAGGTATCGCTGTGAATGTTGAAGCGAATATTCTAACATTGTCGTTGATATTTTTAGTTATCATCCTGATAAAACTATTTAGAAACGAAACGTTGCTTGAAACAGCTTTATCACCATTTGGTGGCCATGAGCATGGTTCTAGTATGTTTTGAGGATCAGACATTCTCCTTATCCTTAGTCTTAAAGACTTTTTTCTCAGCTGCGGTTTCGGTTATCTCGGATGACAGCTGTCATTCAGCGAATGACATTCTTTAAAAATATCGATAATTACGTAGTTTTAACAAAAGAAAATATTATTAGTGAGTCATTTATCGCATGATAATGCTATTAAATTAACTGAATTAACAAAAATGCGATATTTCGAAAATACCTATGCCAAAAGCTCGACATGTCACATAAAAGTGATTTGATTTCTAAAAATTATAATAAACTACACATCTTAAGTATTTATGATACATCTATAATTTTTAATAATAGTGTGAAAATTAAACCACACACTCCTTTAAAAATGTATTTTCATTGACATGTAATCGGAATCGCAGTTAAGGAAAATGTCTCTAACCTTATCCTTAAAAAGAAACGAAATCAGGCCCCAGATATGAATTTCCAGGTCCTTCCCAATTCTGTCATCTTCTTAGGTTCCCCACTTCCTTATGCCTCAAATCGCAATCTATAGTTTATGTAATTTCGCATGGGAGTTGAATCCGCAACACCCGGACACAAACTTTAAGTGATCTAACCGCTAGACCTTAGATTGATAATAAAACTTATTATTTCCCTGCGGTCGCAATTTATTTTAAAACCGCAATGTTTAATATCAGATCTGCAACATGAACTCTTGCCATTTAGCTTGTACTGGCATTGACATTTCTGAAACCCATCCTTACGAATTTGTGTAGCGAAGACGAACAATGGATATGACTATAGTAAAAGGATCCTGGATGCACAGTTAACGATTGTATTTTCAAGAACACGAGAAATTGTAATAGTGTTGAGAAAAATAGGTGGGTTATAGCAAATACTGTAAATATGACAATACGTCCAGCTCCTGACATTTGATATTTTTAAACATCTTTTGGCTTAACATAATATCACAATTAGTATCATTATTTATGTATGCTTTAAATAGATACAAACTTTTCAAAGTACTCATAAAAATTTCCACGATTTAAAAAAAAAAAAATTATTTTTTTCACATATTCAATCTCAATGTATTATAAGGGTTGGGGTACTGTGCCTGTCTCATTATTAGAACCTGTGTTGAGAGCAAACAAAGTTTTCAATTTACAGTATAATGTTATGGTGAAAAGTTAGAAGCATCAATTAAATATTTTACCATGGAGATGTTTTAAAAAAATTATTGAATTTTCTCTTGGCTAGTGATCCAAGTCTCGGTGTCCAAATTTTAATTATCGTAATTTGTGTTCAGTCTAATGGCCAGCGGAAGTACATTGTAGTATTTTATTCCCTTTCTAAACCACCAGATAGAGCGCAAGCATCGAGCGGCGAGGCTTATAACTGTTAGTACAAACCTAATAGCCTCTTTTTTATTTGGGTGCAAAGAAGCGCTAAAATCATATCGACCCCTTGGAATAACAAGGTTCCATCTGACACGGTAATGTTATGCGATAATGTGTCGTAAAGTTACCTTCTATAGAGTATATTATCGCATGACATTGCTGTGTCAGATGGAACCTTGTTATTCCAAGGGATCGATATATAAGTTACCAAATATTTATTTAATGATTTTTCGATTTCTATAATTTATTAAGAATATATATCACAAAAAATGTATTAAATTGTACGAAATAAACTAATTCCGGCAATGCACGCCGCTTGGGGCGCTAGTGTAGTATGTTGCCATTTCAATATATTATGGGAAAAGTCAGAAGCTGGGCGTATTATATATTTCTATGGTATTTGGTTATAGCCGGTTAGGTTCTGTTTTTTAAAATTCTTTTATTAAATTGATGTTGCAATAATGTATCGAGGGCCCTCCTTAAAAGTGGCGAAAAATCACGTAAAAGTATTGCACATTTATATAATCAGCAAATCTCAAATACCTACAACTCTACCATATTTATAATTAAGGTTAAACGAAACGTGAGACGCACTCACAGATGGCGCTAATTCAAAGATTTTTTGTGAAAAAAAAAACACTTTTAACACTTAATCCTTTTAAATATTGAGATAACTTGTTTGTTGGCGGGTGTACATACGCAACACAAAATAGAATAAATTTTTATTATAAGTTTAAACCTCAAATCCTACAAGAAACTTAAAAAAATACTGTGTTACTTTTACAAGAACATATTGTTTCTTGAAGGACTTCTGCTTTAAATCTGAAGTAACAGTTTTATTTTTCGTGTCTCACCCGTCAACAAATATTTAAAAAAATATATACTTATTACAAAAAAAAATACGTAATTGTATGCGTGATTTTTTTAACTTCCTATTGATCTACTATCTATAAGTTGAGCTCCAGTAGATCGTGTTTATGGGAGGAGTATTTACATACGTAATGATAAAATAATAAAAACAATTCAATATGCAAACAATATTAAAAACTTATTAAATAACTACAAACGTAAATCATTTATTTTTTTTAATAACCAAATAGTAATCATTGTAGAAAACAATATTAACATAACCTAAATGAAACATGAAACCGGAAAAAAACGACATAAATAAAAAGATTTCAGTCGCATCTGGGACTCGAACCCAGGACCTCTGCCTATCCGGGACAACCGCTTTACCAACTTAGCTTAGCTAATGAGACCAGTTCATTTGATGTCATCTTCATCGATATCATATCTCAAATTCAAGATTTGTCAATATTATTCTCTATTTTTATCCCATATTATTAGATAGGCAGAGGTCCTGGGTTCGAGTTCCAGATGCGACTGAAATCTTTTTATTTTCTGTCGTTTTTTTATCGGTTTCATGTTTCATTTAGGTTATGTTAACATTATTTTCGACAGTGATAAGTATTAAAATGAGGTTTTTAAATCTCAATAAAAATGATTAATAATTTTACCAAATAGTAATTTATATGCTACATAGTATACATTAGGGGTAAAATATATCATTATCCGAGTTCAATGAGTTCATTTTCTTTTTGAATTGTCCATATTTCAATGTTTCGGTTACATTAATTTTGTTTTTTGATAATAATATATTGTACCCTCTTATACCTAAATACATGAAGTGATGCTGTACTGTGGTCGTTCTTAGCATTGGGTGGATATTAAACCATTTGTTTTGAATCTATTGTACTAGCAATGGAGTGAATTTTATTAATTAAAATTTCTTTGTTAATTTGGGATAAGACGTTTCTTTTATGTACTTCTATAAAAGACGGTACATTAAATTCACGGAATATTCAATATTCATTTCAACATTTAAAAACATTACGTGCTAAATGTGATTGTTCAAAAATATTTGAATTAGAGCCACCTGTGAGCGTGTGTCACGTCTCGTTTAAACTTAATATGTTTTATTCGTAGAACTCCATTTTTGCCGCCTTAAATGTTTGTCTACTTTTAAACGTCAGACTGTAATATTTTATGCAAGAATTTGATCGCTACTATGGATGGCCTGTAAGTTAATGAAATTATTTATGATTAATCTTCACCTTAATTCTTTCAAATTAAAAATCTCTAATAATTGAAACGTAATTGATGATGACAATGTTTTATTTACGTACAAAAAAATGTTCCCCAGCTTTCGTTCGCCAAATGACCAAATAACAACATACAATCCCAAGCACACGTTATTGAACATTTTGTGGTATCATCTTGTTACATACAAAACATCTGTACTGAAAAGAGAATTGATTTGAAAGGGGCGTCACGATTTTCGTTTACAGCTTTTTATAAGTGGCCAGGTACTGTCAGTAATGCCGTGTATTGATACGAAATACCATTATTGGGATTCCCCAGAAAGCCTTTTCACTTCACTTAGTGCCGAGTCATGAGCTGAATATTTAATTTATTTTTATTTATTATTACTAGCTGAAGTAGCCGGCGTTGCCCGGGGTTATGAATAGTTTGGGGTAAAGTTTTGAGGTTGTGATGTGTTACCCCTATCCTACCCCTACCCCTATCCTTATCCCTACCCCTATCCCTAACCCTACCCCTACCCTTACCCCTAACCAGAGTGGAGTGCATTGCTCTATGACTAAATGTAGGCTGTGTAGTTCAAGAATGTTGCAATTGATTTTTTAAATTGTTTTTATTACATTCCTCTAATGTGTGAGCGTATATGTTCTTTACCAAATTCACGGAAAAAAGACATTTTCATAAAAAATGTATCTCCTTTTTTTAATTTTTCTCTTATATATTTATGGTTAGTTTTTTTCTTGGGGTATGCACAGCTTTTCAGTCTTTATGGACTGCACACCAATGCCTTCCAAGTAATTTTCCTCTTGTTTTGAAGGTCAAATGTCCAAATTTCGTCGAGAACCGAAATTCTGAATTAAGGGGTGGAAAGGGAGTATGGTGGTAGTTTTTCGAAATCTCAGTGACCTTTGTCTTGTTTGGCAGGTCAAGTGTGCAAAATTTCATCAAGTGCGAAATAAAATTGCAGTTTTTATACAAAATAAACAAACAAACAAACACCGCCCGGGACGGGACACTCTTCTTTACATATATATATTAGCGATTTTATATGATCACGTGTAAATTTAACTTCCGGGTAAAGATATAAGAAGATATAAATAAACCTTGAATTTTAAAAGTTAAAAAAATTTAATGGGAAACGAAACAATCAATTTATTGGAATGTTTGTAACGGATGTAACTTTCTCACTAACAATCACACCATTTCCCCGCAGGGGCAAGCGGAGAAGATTGACGGCCGCACAACTTTATCAACACACGTTCCTTGCTCCATTCACATTCATACTATCCGGTATTTTGTTGTTCAAACCTTTAACATTTTAACATTACCCGACTAAAGTATTGGATTCACTTAATGGTGGCATGTTTTATTTCCTCGGAGGTCCTTTGTAGTTTTGTAGTCACCTGTTGTCTGGAACCCCTAGATACCTTTTCAGTCTGACATTTTAAATTAGACAAAAAATGAGAAAGCTCCGATCATTTAAAATGTTTTAAATGACAACACCAAGATGGAAATGCATCTGATTGCATTCATTAATTTGAATAGCCAGGTACTTCTCCTTAACCTTCTCTTCTTCACTCCGTTAAGCCTCACAACACTACTCAATTGGTGTTGCCATAACCCCACTGGCTCCGAACATCTAGAAGCATGTGCGACTTTTCTTCAGAATTCACATTAAAAAAATTCAAAAGCCTCCCAAATGATAATAATAATCTTCTTCTTCTTCTAGCTTCTTCTTCGATTATATAAAGAATAATGTCCTGGGCGGGCGGTGTGTGTTTGTTTTGTATACAAATCCGACCTTGATTAAATTTTGCAACTTTTTCACTGTCTACGAGAGATTTCTATAACCACCCTCCATCCCTCTTTCCTACCCCTTAAAGCAGAATGTTGGTATTTTTTAATGAAATTGTGCACCCTTGACAATTGAAAATTACTGAGTAGGAGTAGCGGTAGGGTTAATACATCAGAAAAAATTTGGAAACAAGAGGAAGGTCACTGTCTACGAGAGATTTCTATAACCACCCTCCATCCCTCTTTCCTACCCCTTAAAGCAGAATGTTGGTATTTTTTAATGAAATTGTGCACCCTTGACAATTGAAAATTACTGAGTAGGAGTAGCGGTAGGGTTAATACATCAAAAAAAAAATTATCCAAACTAGTACTTCAGCTACTTTATTTTTAATAAATCCTTAGAAACAAATCCGATTTTTACATTTAAAAAAAAAAAATCTTACGTAATTTTTTGTGTAACTTTATTTTTAATACGCATTAAATAAAGTGTGTGGGAGACATTTAATTACGCTATTACGTCTCAATATTGTTTATACACCTACGTAGATATTTGTTTTTATTACCGTTCCTTATTAGAAAAATAATTGCATAGCTAATATGCGTTAATTACATACACGAGCATCAATATTATGTAAACCTAAATATAGATATTAAAATTAATGGGCAATATAAAAAAGTGCACATTTGGCAACGGAATGTTCAATAAAGACCGCGTGATTAAAAAAACCTTCGTAAAATTTTAGGTGTTCTTAAAAATCGTTTTATTTGTATTTAGATTCACGAGCTGTTCGGAATTCTGTCTGCTGAAATTGAAAATAATTTTTAGTATACTGCATTCCAAAAGTTAGTCCGTCCTAAGACCTCTTAGTTATTTTCATACAATAGGAATTTGTACCCGCTAAGCCACTGCAAGTAGCTTGTCAGCAGGAGGTTAGTTCTACAATATTATATAATACAACAATAAATACAAATAATCATACAAACAGTAACGCAATGATAGAATAATATAATAGGTAATGCATGTTGTGATCAATGTACACAAGATAAAATAAATATTTTTTAAATATGGAAACAGTGGAAGGATTGTTTTGCGGTGATAACAGACTTTTTTTTATTTTTTTTTATTGTATAATATTAATTATATACAGTGGGAACTTATACCCGCTAAGCCACTGCAAGTAGCTTGTCAGCAGGAGTTTATTTCAACAATATAATATAATACAACAATAAATTACAATCATCATACAAATGTAGGGCAAAATTATTATATTTAGGCGCATGCATCTTGTGCTGTACATAAGTTGAAAAAAAAATTAAAGAGAAAAAAATAATGGTAAAAGCATTACAGTTTTGTTATTGAGATACTAGAGTCCAATCTTATAACACCGATTTAAATAATATTATAAAAATGTCAATATCATAAAAAATATCAAAATTATAAAAGTACCAATATTATAAAAGTATCAATATTATAAAAATATCAATATTATAAAAACATCAATACTTTTAAAAATATCAACATTATAAAACATTCATATTACAAAAATATAACTATTACGTAAATATCAGAAATATCAAAGCATCTGTAAGTATTAAATAGATTAAGAAATAAAAATTTAAAAGATATATACATAAAACAGCAGTACAGGTTGGTTACAATGAGGATACACTTAAATATAATAGTAACACCGTAACAGTAAGTACACCAGATATCTAGGAGCTATACAACCATGGAGACCGTCATATTTGTTACCATCAATACACATCAATAATCAATATACATTATAAATACTTAATTATATAATAGCAATTAAATCTATATACATAAAAATCATTGTAAGTTTGTAACTTTGTTTGTTTGTCCTCGATGTTCTCGAAAATCACTGGACCGGTTTCGCTGAAAATAGCACAGTTTGTTTTTATTAGTGCCGGGAAGGTTTAGAAAGTAGTTTGAATGAAATCCAATATGTAAAACTGTTGCTATAACGCTTTAAAATTAGTATGAAAAACATTGAACCCGCCATGTTTTATTTAGGTTATCCCATAGATATAACACTCTGGTTAGCCACAGATTTCATATTCAAAAGAAGATTTTTTTTTAGGTAGAATATTTTCAAAATGGAAAACACGAGTAGGTACCTATTATAGAACTTTATGGTTTAGATACATTTTGAAAAAAAATGAACGTTCGGATTAATGTTTCTTTATTTTGGTTATTTTCGCTGTCAAATCAATTATGGCACCCTAATGACAAGCAAGAATTCAAAACTTCGTAACTTTATTCCAAAAAAAATCCCGAGCGAGGTCGGGTACACCAGCTAGTAAAATATCAACAAGTATCACACAAGTTGAAAAATACAAAAACAGTTCTACAGATTTGTTACATTGAGAATTGGCTCTTAGTATAATAATACATATTTATCTATTGTCAATAAATTTCTATGGTTTTTTACTGTCTAGAGTCAATAGGACTATGGTATCCCCAATGAGGAACTGCAGTTCACTGTTTTAATCTATAATGACGTTCTAACCTAAATACCAGTGTTTTTTAAAGTTAGTCATGAGTTAATATAATTTTTGACGTTTCAAATTTTCAAAGCCCCCCAAAACTCACGAAATCTATGACCAGTTGTTTCCGTGGTCAAAATGTCAAATGTCAGAACAAGGATGAACTTTAAAGAACACAATTTTATATTCTACTCATAGTGAACCATGACTAAACACAAGTTATAAAATTATTAACCTGATAACTCAAAGAATAATAATAATATTTACTAGTTGTAAAAATAATACCTCAAAAATAATAATAATATTTACTCATTGTCTTGGTTTCTGTATTGACAATTGATTTGCCCATGAATATACCCTATTTCTTTCAATAATAATGAGATTTTTTTATGTTGTACAACAATTATACAGCTTAAAGTCACCCAAATTAAGTTTAAATGGCGCTAAAACTTTAAAAATACACATTTAAAGTACACAACAAAATCGACAAATATATATTTCAATACAAATCCAAAATCAGAATACGAGTGGACGAGACAGATGTCGCGAATGCAATGGTACCAACAGAATATAATGTTTTTAAGAGCTGGTTTTTTATTCACTTTTATAACGATTTATAAATTCTACGTATAAATAATAACTTATATATTCAGAACCGAAGTTTGCTGACCTATGTGAATATGTATAAATATTTCATAAGTATACCGTTTTTAAATAAATTAATTAAAAATTACTTTGTAATTACCACTTTATTAATATATGCATATCAACATGTTTCGAAAGCGAAGCTTTCCAAAATTATTTTTATTACTATTAGTATTACGAAAATAAATTGAAGCGACTGTTATTTAAAAATTAAAAATTGATTAATAATATTTAATTCTCTATTAACACTTTATCTAATTTCCAAAATTTCAAATTTGTCTAATCGTAAACCAGTTGTATTTGTATGTAAAAATTTTAAACCTTTATTTATATAAAAAAAGTACATTTATTTACAAAATATGGTTCATTCTAATATTAAAATTTCTTGAAGTCTTTTCTATGTAATTTTTAAATGATGTTACAAAGAGAATACCTATCTTTTGAAGAAATTATATAATATTTTTCACTCTTTTTGCTTTATTTTCTTGACATTACAGATATGGGTATATTATTATATTGCAACCAATCGGTTTTCTCTTGGAGGTTTTACCGTATTTATTATTTTCTTAAAGCATCGGTGCATTACTGCCATCTATTATTTCTTGCTGCAACTATATCAATCCAATTAGCAAAGCTCTGAACCGTTTCTTTTATAAATTCACTGCCAAGGTTCACAATAAAGATAATGTAATGAATATTCTCACATAAATAATAGTTTTTTTGTTAAATTCTCTCATTGCGTTTGTTGAACTTTAATCATTTAATTATATGCACATGTTTACAGTTATGGCGGAAATCTTTGGAAGTCGTTTACAGGCGGAAATGTATAAATACCGACGAAGAATTTATAGGAAATTACGAAGACAGACGCTACAAGATCTAAAATACTGTGTTTTTTCAACTAAAATATTAATTATATACCCCAAAAAGGGTAAATTGTACCTTTCGATTTTTTTGTGATATTCAAATCGAGTCGACATGAACACAGTACCTACTCACACATATGCATTGCGTGCATATAGTGCGTTTCAGACTTATTAAACTACATAATAAATTCTGTTTTTTAAAGAACTTATTGAAGCTTGTAAACCCCATTGTAATACTGTTAGCGACATCTTCAATTTAACTTATGTTAATCCTAAACTTGTAGAGAAAGTCAACAGACGTCCCATATAAATAAAATCGGATAGGTATATCCGAGACACTGTCTAAAATATTACAAATAAATTCGGGTAGAATATTCTAGTCATGATAAAATGTTAGCAATCAAAAACACATGGGAATTAATTGAAGATAATATTGACAGTTTTTAGAAATCGAAGTATAATACCGATAAAATTGACGGAACGAAAGGGGGTAGCAGTAGTTCAGTGGATTAGAGCGGAGGTCCCGAATAGACCGTGAGGTCCTGGGTTCGAGTCAATTATCATTTTCTTTTCTATTTCGCGTTTCATTTTTATATTTGTTAATATTATTTTCAATGGTTAAAAAATGTATTAGAATGAGGTTTAGGAGCCTCAATAAGTTATTCCGAAAAAAAAATAACCTTTTTTATATTTTATTACAAAACACACTAAAAAACTTCTCCAGTAACTTCAAATTCACATTTAATTGTAGATATTTATTATTTTGAAACTGCAAAATGTCGTTACTATGACAACATGAAGCTACTCATTTCGTCTTTGAAATGTGTTCTTCACAGTCTAATGTTTTTACGTATTCGCGTTTGACAGTTCGTTTTAAAGAAACAATTCAAAACATCACAATTCATAAAACTTTTTTTTATAAATGTGTAAATTTCGTCTGTGAATTATTTTTGCCTTGCAAAACGTTAATAATAAAAAAAATATTATCTTAGAATATGATCGGTCATCTCTTTTCGGAATGTACCACTAATTTATAACACCGTTTGGTCAAAGTAAAACAGACATTTACAGCGCCCTTTCGGTGATTTTTCACAAAAACGGCGCTATGCAAATCATCCAATTGTTATTATTACACGCACTTAGACAATTGTATTTTTAAAATTCTTTGATTTTTGAATGCGCCATCTATGTGTTGCCGTTTAAACTCTTTTAAAAGATTGCAGCGTCCTCAATGTTTATCTATTTTATGGACAACAGGCGTATATAAACACCTGTTGTCCATTTATCGCTAAAAAAACAATGAGTTTGCGTATCGCCAGCGTGTAAAAATTCCACCTGGTGTGTCGTAAAAACACTAATCACTTAAAAGCCAAAATTTCCCATGTAAAAATATGACAGAATCATGAATAAGTTTTCACATATATGTGTACATCTGTCTCTGTTCACAGCTTGAAAAAGCTGGTTGTTATTTCATCTATCCAAAAAATAATACCTAATCTGTTAGATACCTGCAATACCTACCTTATACAAAAAAGTACTTGGTGTTGATAAGCAAAAAAAAACACGTTAACAGGTATGCTGACTAGGCAAAATTTCGTTCCAAAGATGCTACGTTTCTGGGTGAACGTACCTAGTTAAACAAGTAATATAATGTTGTAACGTAAATAACTACTTATTTCTGCATAGGGTGCATTGGTAGTGAAATGTTCTTTTTTTAAAAAACGCCGTAGTACCTTACCAAAGTTAATTTTCCATAACTTATGACTGAAATAACTCATCTAGCTGAAAATGGTTGCGTTTACATATAAATTGTGTAAAATTCATGATGCTGGAGCTCATCATTCGAGAGAGAAAACAGACTTTCTGTTATTAATTCTGATTCATATAATGTTATTTTTCTCTTCTCTTCAAGCTGCATTTACCTATGTACCTACTGACGACTGGTGTAGATATTTTAAATTTTATTTTTATTTTGAAGATTGCACCTACATGCAGTGGCGGCTCGTGACTTTTGAGTGAGCTACATTGCTATGATTGAAAAATACGACGTTACTGACGTTGTTGAAGCTGAAAATGATTTTTCAAAATATCAATTCTTTGTATGGAGATTTAGATGGTAGGTGGGGCAGTCCATACAAAGAAATGAAATTTTGGCACTCTAGCTCACTCAAAAGTCACGAGCCGCCACTGCCTACATGTATATGAATTAAGTAATAAATTATAAATATAAAACATATTACATAAATAGTATGTAAGTATCATGAAAATAATATACGAATAAAGTCAAGGTGTTCACAGTCCTCACTAGGGTTTCATGTTCTGAGATGGCCTGCAATTTACTTTAGTATAAAAGACAAAGGACACTCAAAATCATTATATCAACAATGATAATTATGCCTGCGCATTTAGTAAAGTTGTGTGTTTACTAAAAATTAAGTTAATGTTATCTATGTATTCTTACAATTCTTTTTACCTAAGAGTTTCTAACCGCCAGTTTTTCGATTTGCTCGGGAATGTTTATAAGTCGGATTAGATTGTCAGGATAGCAGCTTGACGATCGTAAATATCTCTTGAGCCTAGCTTAAAAAGCAACTGAAATACCGTCCGTAAGGGATACCAGATTTTTCCATCAATTTCCATGCTCTAATTTCTAATTTTTATTCGCTAAAAGCTTATGCAAACAATTTTTAATTATTAATTATTTTTATTGAGATTTAATAACCTCATTTTATTATTTAATCATTGTAGAAAATAATATTAACATAACCTAAATGAAACATGAAATCGGAAAAAAACGACGGAAAATAAAAATATTTCAGTCGCATCTGGGACTCGAACCCAGGATCTCTGCCTATCCGGGGCAACCGCTTAACCAACTTAGCTAATGAGACCAGTTCAATTTATGTCATCTTCATCGATGTCGTATCTCAAATTGAAGATTTGTCAATATTATTCTCCATTTTTAATCCTAATTACTATTAATTTTAATTTTTTCATTGGTGCTATTGAAATCTTTTTATTTTCTGTCGTTTTTTTTTCCGTTTTCATATTTCATTTAGGTTATGTTAATATTATGTTCTACAATGCTTATACAAACATTTAGCATTTACAAATAAGAAATTAAAGCATGGCAATCGGTAGAAAAATGTATTTATTTAAGGTCAGCACCCAAAATTGGCCCCAAACATCACTTTGCAGGTTGCTAACTCAAGTAATACCACTAATGATTTATCTATAAATTCTATATGAGTAGTTAGAAAAATGTATACGGTTTCAAAAGATAAAAATCCTCAAACTGTAATCGTTAAATTCTATTAAATACGTCCCAAAATGTATGAAAATAGATGCAGTTTGGAAACCAGTAAAAGAAATTTATAACGTTTTACCTAAAATTCCATTACGTTTTTATATACAATTTAAAATATTACAGTTTGAGGAGTACTGTATTTTTAAACCTTACACATTTTACTAATTAACCATATAGAATTAACAGATAAATCTTTTGTTGTATTTCTTGAGTTAGCAACCTGCATAATTGCGTATTTTTGGGTGCTAACTGACCATTAAGGTATACTTCAATTCATTCAAATAAATCACAACACTTTTACAAGGAAATCGCTATTGCGAAGATTGTAATGTCGATATATGTGCCTAAATCATCAAGTGTTTGTTATGAGTTGTAGTAATTGCGATGATTTCGGTAATGCGGTATAGTTATAGTGTACAGTGTTCCTGTGTATCTATCTATCTGGCCTGCCGGAGGTGATTGCCCCCGACTTCCGTCACCTTGCACATCCGGGTGCCAGCTTGCTGCCTTCCGATGGCCGTGCCTTTGACCTTGCTCTTCGCTTCTTCACACATCATGTATCGCGCACAATGGCGGGCCATTACAGGGGATCTGGTTACGGTGGTCTGGTGTTGTCAACCATTTCAAAAATACAAATTTTCATGAATTTACTCCCACAACTTCGAATGTCATGAATCCTCATTAATTATTTCGAAAGCCAAATTCACGTTGATTTTTTTTAAATTGTATTAGTTAACTATCATTATGTTGAATGTCACAATCCACATTCTGTAATTTTAATGTCATACAATATATTCTTTGATTTTCAAGTCATGAATTCATGTTCAATATTTCTTATATAATCATAAATTCATGTTCATCATTTCTTATATTATCATAAATTAATGTTTAATACTTTTTTCATATTATCATGAATTCGGGGTCAATTTTTTTTATATTATCATGAATTCATATGTTGATTATTTCTTATATTATCATGAATTCATGTTCAATATTTTCTATATTATCATGATTTCATGTTCATTATTTCATATATTATCATGAATTCATGATCAATATTTCTTATATTATCATAAATTCACGTCCATTATTTCATATACTTTTTTTCTAATGACTTCCATTATTCCGAATGTCGTGAATTCACGTTCATTATTTCGACAGTAATGAATTTTTTTTTTTCGTATGAAGCGGTAACTTGGTGATGTGACATTATAATTTATAAAATAAAACAATAACTTTGTTTTACATCACTTTTATTTATACTTTAGCCGACCGGGTTTCGCTACTACCGTAGCTTCTTCAGGGCAGTATACAACTAAACAATGAACTAAGATGCACATGTGTTATGGATTGATACAAACAGGCTAGTGAAGGGCCAAGGGTGGGAGATCAGCAGGTACCTGCTGATCGGGAAGGGAATGTACTTTGTTTATTGGGAATAATTTAAAGATTGGACTTTTATTTAAATTTATTTGATTTTTTATTAGTCTACTATTAGTGTTTTTTGCTTTCCTTATTTCTAATGCTTCTATGTTATCTAATCGAATGCCGGTTACATTTTTATGCAGTAAACTAGTGCCTGTATTTTTATCGAATGTGTGGTCTGTTTCTAAGAGATGGTTAGCAAATTCGGAGAAACCATTATTATTTAGACATCTTAAGTGTTCTTTTACACCGATATTAACATTACGCGACGTTTTGCCTACATAGAACGCCGGGCAATCATTACATTGAAGTGAATAAATGCTTGAGTGGCCTAAACTGGCTTCTTTATCTTTTCCGTTAATTAAAAATTTACCTAAACTATTATCTGTGTAAAATGCTGGTTTAATCTCTGACGGAAGGTTTTTAATGCTTTGTTGGGAAAAGTTATTGATATATAGGATTCTACGCCATTGGTACGGTTGATTAGTACCCCCCCTAATAATAATATAACAAATAATAATAATATTGTTGTACGATTTTCGAATCTAATGTATTAACGTTCATGATTTGAAATAATTCATGAATTCCCTGTTGGTTTTTTCATTAATTGCTTCACCACAAATACAAAATGATTTTCTGAAGATGTCAATGAAATTATAATCAATAAATCGACACCCGGTTAGCGTCTAAAATATTAACAAATAATTCTATTTGATATTTTAAGTTGCTCTCTTTGAAGATAAATAAACTTTCATATATATATATATATTTGTTGACCTTTACCTTTATACACCATTTATCTAGGCTCCGATAGAATACATATATATATATGTATATATATATATATATATATATATATATATATATGTGTATTCTATCGGAGCCCAGATAAATGGTGTATAAAGGTAGATCAACAAAGGTCATTAAAATCCTACTAGATCAACATACTACCGGAAGATGTAATTATTATAAATATTTCATTGGTAAGTAAAATAAATAATGTGTTAACTGGTTGTCAATCCCTGCGTTATATAATGCATAATGCATAATTTAGCTCCCATTTGTATGGGATGTTTCTCGTTTCCTTGTTGCCTGGCAGATTTACTTTATTTATGCGGTCGGTAATGGGAAAGGAATATGATTGCTGAAAGATTGAATAGGGCGCAACAGCTGTCACTTTATTCATGGCACGTGACACGGGAGTGAACGTCATAATGAAATACTGCAGCCGGTTGGTGTCCAGGAATCACAAAGAGGTACATTATGGTCCCGCCACTGAGAGCTCCGTTGTAGTTTATCTTATTTTTTTATTGCAAATACCTCACAAGAGTTTCAACTGCTCCCGACCGCCTGGAGCCAGTTGGACTATGATATCCTCTATATGGGTATGCTTTGAGGCTGGTGATAGTAGGGAAGGGAAGGAGAAGGGAGAGGTAGGTAGGTAAGTACCTGTCTATTCAGATTTAGTCACCAAACACAGCTAAAGCCATTTCAAGCAAAGTTTCTATTCTGAACGGTGGTCTTTCACAAGGGCGATACTGAAAGTATCTATATGCGTTTCGCTATCCGGTTTCGTTCGAAACATTAACTAGTAATTCTAAACACTCTTTCAATATTGAACAATTGAAAATTATGAGTAAAGCATTAAGCAAGAGTAAGACGCATTACAAAGCTCCATAGCTCACGATAAAAATTTTGTATCGATCTGAAAATACTCGTGTTGATCTATAAACACGAATCAGAAAACCATGTACAAATTTCATAAAGCCAGAGGTAACCGTTTGAGGGTTTCTGTTGTTCGCGTTCTGTTTTATAGTAGGTACACAATTTTATTAAGCTTCACCCTCGTGGTCGTAATATAACGGCTACGCCGAAACCAGTTGGTATTTTGTTATACATAATATGTTAAAAATACGTTACATAAATAGGTACCTACTAGTGGTGGGCGAATCGGCTCTAATTAGTGAGCCGGATCACTAAATCAGCTCTTTGTAGTGTACCGGTTCGGTGATCCGGCTCGTTTGAACGACTGTTCGCGTCCCCCCGCACCATGCCCTCTCCCTCGCTCTCTTGGCCCTCCTAAAGACGTCCTTAAGACGCTCTTACACGATACTTTTTTCGTCCAGTTTTCATGTGGATTGTCTTTACAGAGAGCTGATATAGTGATCCGGCTCACTAAACCGAGCCGCTTCGCCCACCACTAGTACCGTCTAATCTCCAAAAAAATCTCTATTATGTCTGGCTGATCTTATATATGTTTAATAATATATTATCTTATTATTATAAGCAATAATTATTAACCTGAAAAATCATACAAATTGAATAATCTTCCGAGAAAAAATACATGCTGCCGACGGGACACGAACCCGCGACTTTTTGTTTACCGGACAAGTGCTCTACTACTGAGCTACGGCAAGTTATTCATTACCCGCCAAATTAGTCAACATGTACTAGTTCTTCAGACTACAATCATTGCTTATTACATTTTTTCTTACTGGAAACAACCATCTTTATTTTTGTGGGAAAGGCATTGTAAGTGCTAACTCTCTCACTAGGTGGCGTCGAGATTCTATCGAATCTACATTTTATTTGTAAGAATATTTTTTACCAGCAAGTAATATATATAGTATTTGTAAGAATATTTTTTACCAGCAAGTAATATATATAGTATTTGTAAGAATATTTTTTACCAGCAAGTAATATATATAGTATTTGTAAGAATATTTTTTACCAGCAAGTAATAAACATTCTTACAAATAAAATGTAAATTCGATAGAATCTCGACGCCACATAGTGAGAGTGTTAGCACTTACAATGCCTTACCCAATTATTGTGTATATAATTTTCGAATTATAATGTTTTTTTCTCTTTTTTTCAGGCTCACAATCAAATGGGTGAATTGAACAGATCATCATCACAAAACGTCAAGAAGATTCGAGGAAGAATATTATATCTATAAAAGTCACAAACATTGTTTTAGATGTAGTCTTATCAAATAACAATTTATTATTTCTTTCTTATTTTTATCAGTAGATTAAACGTAATAGCTTTTTTTTTTTAATATATGCAAAACTTTTTTGTTGAACAAAGTTTAAAGCATAAACGAACTTATTTTCGAAAAACTATTTTCAATCTTACTTTAATTCTGACTGATAGTTTTATTTCAATTTACTGTTTTAAATGCAATTTCTAAAATATAAAACTAAACTTTTTCATAACTCGTTTAAATGATTAAGAATCAAATTTAAATGATTAAGAATCATTTAAAGGTATGCAAAACTTAGAAAAGGTTAAAATATAATTTTTGTGAAATGGTAATTTTTATAAATATTTTATGAAGATCTAAGTATGTGTTACTTACAAAATTATAAAGGCCTTATAAAATATGTATTTTTGAAAAATGTGCCTATAAATATAAACATAATGTGTACCACCTATCTTTCTGCCTTTTCAAATAGGAACCAATATAAAATAAGTTTTATTTTTAAATCTTATTATTAATGATAGGAAGAGTTGTTGCATAATTTCGTAGCATTTATTGTTTTCAAAAAATTTGGTACTTTTTAAATTTGACTTTGCTAAAAGCATAGATACTAGAAACAAGGGAAAGGGACCGTGAACGCATCGTTCGCTTTCTTTCTAGCTACACAACAAACGCATAATGCGCGTTACACACGACGAATATATGATATTAATATGAATGGATTTGCATATCTCACGATATCGCTCAGTTGAGATTACCCACCACTTTCCCAGCCCGATATAAGTAACTTATGGTTACTCCTTCAGGGTGCACATCAGGAAACTATTTTTTTTTTTAATTTTATTAAACGAAGCTATAACTTTTAAAAGACTCAAGTGTTCCTGCACTGCTTTCGCATTGAAGGAGCTTAGTCACAATCGCACATCAAATTGGTTATTAGAGATACTTACGTAAACAAAATATAGCTCCTAGTGACTCCTTCTTTCGATATCCGGAGTAATCCAAGATGTAATGCGGGAGTGCACCAAAAACCTATGAATAAGCATAAAACACAAAAACAAATTTTACCCAGAAAAGACTATAACCACGAAACCATGGCAGTCCCTCCAGAGCAGTGCAAAACGGTTTCCTGCTTCCGACACTCTTCCCAGTGAAGCCATCCGGAGTAAGACGGGTACTAAAATATATAGTACGTATGGGCGTGGCCTAGATTATATGCCTAGAACCGCTAGTCGAGCGATATTTATAATTTATCTGTCCCCCTCTCCTACCAAACAGCGCTCCCCTCACGCCGCCCCATGCCCCTCTCCACCCCTTCAGTCGCTGTCTTATAGCATATATTTTGTGTGTAGCGTTAACAGATAATCTTTATCGTAAACACCCACAAATATTTTGATATTATATTTGTCGTGAGTTACAAGCCTAACTTTCATTGGCTCCGTCGCTTCCGCGCAGTTTGGTCGTAACTCGGAAACATATCTTTCTTTGTTCCTATTATCTATGGACTAAACTAACATGTATACATTTTGTCTAATCTCCAAGAAATTGAAAACTTTGGGAGTCGATCGTAAACGATAATAAAATCACTACGAACTTACGCAACAATTCAACATTTAGAGTCGTAGGCTATTTTTGAAAACAGTCTTTTAAAAATCAAATTACCAAAAAACGATCTGTAACGATTTATAAAGGTGATTTAATTTTTTTTAATAAAATAATCGTATAATAATTAGGTAAGCTTTCGACTATTCGCCATACTTCGATAAACTTTTTATGATCAATTTTAAATCGCGATTATGCCTTTATAATATGTAAAAAAAATTCAATTTTGTGCATTCTGAGTCGTTCACGTATGGATAATTATTTTTAAACATTTAATTGGTGACTTTGCAAA
Source organism: Halesus radiatus (assembly GCA_022606495.2). Classification (NCBI taxonomy): domain Eukaryota; kingdom Metazoa; phylum Arthropoda; class Insecta; order Trichoptera; family Limnephilidae; genus Halesus; species Halesus radiatus. The sequence continues at coordinate 1,905 of JAHDVE020008733.1, read as the reverse complement.
CGTATTCAAGTTTTACACTGCCAATAAAAACTGCCTTCAACATTCTATGTGAAAATATTCATAAACGAAACATTTAAAAAAAATTCCAGTTTTGTCTTTATTTTTATATCAAGTAATCTAAACAATTGTATTGAGAATTTAAAAAAATGGTCCAACTTCACTACAATTGCTGGATTTGCTAAAATATTTCATTCAAATCCTTCGAACAATTGAATGAATCGTTTATTTTAATGGGAATTTATTTTCTATAAAGCGTAAAAAATATACATTTTCGAACTTTTAAATTCATGTCAAGTTTATTTAAACATTCATATAAGATCAACCAAAATCATTTTATATGATTAATTTATCTTTTTTCATTATTATTTATTTCGCATCAAAAAGTTCATTAATGGACCTTTCGTCAATCAAACTTAGTGACCAATATGTTAACATTTGAACCATGCGCTTTCTCGCATTTTTTCGCAAGTATAATGAAAAAAAAACAAATTTAGGTAGGTACTATTGTTGAACACTTAAAATGACATATACGAAATTAAAACGATGTTTCCCACGAAAAAATTCTGTTTATATTTAATTATCGTAAATATATTTAAAAAAAAAAAAAAGTAAACAATCCGTTTTAAAAACTGCTACCATTGAGATTTTTTTTGCATGAAATATCATAAATGCTTAAGGGCCAGTTTTATAAACAAACTACCAAATTTCTGTTTTTCGTTAACGGGCCGTTATCCGTCCGTAACCTTGTTTTATCTTAAATAATTACAATTCGCTCATCATCCCTTTCACTGCTCGGTAAGGAATCCATTTCACAATTGCAAATTACATATTTTATTTTTAAAAACATAGTGCATGCTTTTAAAATCGATCGTCGGGCAACAACTGACAGCTATTAAACGATCGGTAATCTGACGAACTTTTATAAAACGGCAAAATCGGGCGGTAGACCAAATATTAGTTAAAAATAGTATCAAGCGTTACGAACGGATGGCTATAAAAGCGGCCCTTAATTGAATACTGCGAGTAGAACAGGTTTGTTAGCAAATCTAGAAAGAAAAAAAAAACAAAGTAACCGGCCTATAAAAAAATCCTTTGATAAATCTTCAATTTCTTTTGATTTTATCATATAATGTGGGAATTTGAGTTATTTAGAAAGATCGGAAATCGTTTTTATATTTATGACTGAGTTTCACAAAATAAAATTAAACATGCTTTTTGGCGATGTTTTTAATAATAAATTAATAAAATAATAGGCGACCGGTGACAAGTGCGAATTTCATAACCATCGTGTATGTGTGTTATGTCGTTTGAATTTTTCCGATTTCGATCGCCCACTCATCCACTCAGCTTTGTTTGGCGAAAGCGGACGATAATTAATTATACAATTTTTTAATTATTAATTATTTTTATTGAGATTTAAAAACCTAATTTTAATATTTAATCATTGTAGAAAATAATATTACCACAATCTAAATGAAACATGAAAACGGAGAAAACGACAGAAAAAAAAAGATTTCAGTCGCATCTGGGACTCGAACCCAGGACCTCTGCCTATCCGGGGCAACCGCTTAACCAACTTATAATGATAAACCAACTTATCATTATAGATAGCTGCCAATAATATGGGATAAAAGGGGGAGAATAATATTAACAAATCTTTAATTTGAGATATGATATCGATGAAGATAACACAAATTGAACTAGTTTCATTAGTTAAGTTGGTTAAGCGGTTGCCCCGGATAATCAGAGGTCCTTGGTTCGAGTCCCAGATGCGACTGAAATCTTTTTATTTTCTGTCGTTTTTTTTTCGTTTTCATGTTTCAATTAGGTTATGTTAATATTATTTTCTACAATGATTAGATAATTAATTAGTTTCATTCTGATGTTTCGTTTATGAATATTTTC